>BGNK01003638.1:3106-69167 GCA_003297005.1 Symbiodinium sp. clade A Y106
GCACTGCGCCAAGTATTGATAAGAACGAGTTCGTTTTCTTGTATGAGTGCCTCAAGTTCAGCATCCCTGCCCTGATTTTGCCGAAGTACACCTCGTCCCACCAGGCCTGGAATCGGATGACACCGAGTGTTGAGGTCAGCTCCCAGCACCACCATGTGGCGCTGCGGTATACTCTGCAAGAGGCGGCCCAACTGCGCCCAGAAGTGGCTACGCTTCTCAGCGACTGGCGTGGCTGCATGGGTAGGCCGCACCCATTGGTACCCTGCAATAATATCAAGATTTACCCTGCGACTGTAGCAGCGTACTTGCAGTAGCCTGCCTGGGACCCAGGTGCAACACGAGATGTTGCACGCACCCGCCACCCTCTCCGAGACCGCTATGCCCACCCCACTGAAGCGTTGCTGCGGGTCTGCTGTCATATAGAAATTCCACCCAGGAATGCTCCAGTTTCCGTCGCTACGTCCGCAGCCCCNACCCGCCACCCTCTCCGAGACCGCTATGCCCACCCCACTGAAGCGTTGCTGCGGGTCTGCTGTCATATAGAAATTCCACCCAGGAATGCTCCAGTTTCCGTCGCTACGTCCGCAGCCCCTGTGAAGCTCTTGCAGAATCACCACGTCCTCTCTACACCGATGCACAAGCCAGTTACACATGTAATCATATGATTCCATTCCAAGACCCCCCGCGTTGTAGCTGCGTACCTGCAACCGCGGCTTTGCTTCCCATGGTCGTACAGCTGTCGGTCTGATGCGCGCCGGTGCTGCACTCTCCACGGCCCGGAACACCGTTCCGAGTTCCTGCGCAGTTCTCCAGCGGCCTCTGTACAGAGTGCCGCCCCTCTCCTCTGCTCGGCGTCTGGCCCGCCGATATGCCCGCTTGCGCATCTTGCTATGTGCAAAAGATCGTTCATCGGTCCCTCCAGATGTTTTCGTTGTACCGTACGGCACAACTTCCGGGCCCTTGGTGGCGAGGGACCCAACCCTCGGGTCTGCTGCCACGTGAGACTTTGCGGAATCTCGAGCTGTGCCGGGCAGCTGCCGGATTTGGGACCGGCACGGCTGGTTTAACACCATCACTTTGTAGCACAGGTGCAAGTAAAGGTATACTTTCACCAAGCAGCCAGCACACAGAGACATGTTGTGAACCGGACTAGCAGCACCTGTGATTTCTCCAGCCGAGACGCCTTAGTAGTAGTANTTGTAGCACAGGTGCAAGTAAAGGTATACTTTCACCAAGCAGCCAGCACACAGAGACATGTTGTGAACCGGACTAGCAGCACCTGTGATTTCTCCAGCCGAGACGCCTTAGTAGTAGTAGTAGTAGTCGTCGTAGTCGTAGTCGTAGTCGTAGTGGTGGTGGTAGGTAGTGGTAGGTAGTGGTAGTGGTAGTGGTAGTGGTAGTGGTAGTGGTAGTGGTGGTAGTAGTAGTAGTATAGTCGTGGTGGTGGTGGTGGTAGTGGTAGTGGTAGTCGTAGTAGTCGTAGTAGTCGTAGTAGTTGTAGTGGTAGTGGTAGTGGTAGTGGTAGTAGTAGTAGTAGTAGTAGTAGTAGCAGTAGTAGTAGTAGTGGGAGTAGGAGGAGGAGGAGGAGGAGTAGGAGGAGGAGTACGAGTAGTAGGGGTAGTAGGGGGAGTAGGAGTAGGAGTAGGAGTAGGAGTAGTAGTAGGTATAAGACCAGTAGTGGGGAGTGGCAGTGGCAGTGGTAGTGGTAGTGGTAGTAGTAGTAGTAGTAGTAGTAGTAGTCGTCGTAGTAGAAGTAGTACTAGCTCCTGCTCCTGCTCCCGCTCCTGCTGCTTTTGCTGTTGCTGCTGGTGCTGGTGCTTGTGCTGGTGCTGGTGCTGTTGCTGCTGCTGCTGCTGCAGCTTGTGTTGTTACTGCCTCTGCTACTAACGACGATTATTCCTACGACGACTACTACTACGACGACTTCTGCTACGGCGGCTACTACTACTACTACTAGTGCTGCTGCTGCTACGACGAAGTAGAAGCAGACGACGAAGAAGAATTAGCTTTTTACGTGTATGCGCATTTCTGAGAATTAGGCAGGGGTTCTTCGGTTTCGTTCTCGGAACCCCGACATTAAGGATTCCAACTTTTGCTTAGGCTGTGTAGAACCAGTGTAGGAGCCTACAGAAGTGATCGCTCCACACCACAACGACGTCGTGAACCAGACCAAACACTCGATTCGCAGGGTTCTGGCCTGGTAGTAGTCAGGGGTCCACCATAGGAAACGCGTGAGGTGCAAATGGAAAGGCTTCGTCGCCCCAGCCCGGACTGACCATCGGCGTAAGCAGCGCCTCTGTGCGACGGCACAGGATCTGAACAATTGGCTACAGGAGAGACTGCTAATTACCGGCTCTGATGTACCAGGATTGTATTCGACTTGCAAGGCAAAAGTCTCCACGGAGTGTTGCATGGCTTCATGTGGGTTGTTTACAAGCTTTGTGTTTCAGATCAAATACTCCATGTTAGGCAAGATGGACACTGAAGGCCATGGGCTTGGAAGCAGTTGACTACCCATGGAACCCGAACTTCATGTGATGCGAAGGCCCCTTGGGGCCGTTGGAGTCACACGTTTCCTGAAAACCTGGATCGGTAACCAAATCGCCAGCTCAGAATGCAGAGGAAAAATTGGAGAAAGGGGCTGCGCGCTCACCATTTCGCAACGGCCACTTTATCCCACAGTACCTGTACATCTACGATGCGCAGGTGGGAATGAGTGTTTGGGAATGGTGGTTCGTGAACGCTGCACAAATGTGATAACAACTTGTCTGTGCTGATTATGTTTTCCATGTTCGGGCCTTTCTAGGGAGATCCTGTAGACACTGTCGACATGTCATGTGAGTAAAGAACAGAGAGTATAAATAGATTGAATGAAGAAAAATAAGCGAGTGTACACAGACACATAATATTATATATAGATATATGTCCATGCCCATGCATATGTGTGTATGCGTATATATATATATATATAATACAGAACGGCCCAGCCTGGGAGAGCAGTTGTTTACCTGGTTTGCGGTCTTTTCTGTATGGAAAACGCGTCGCTATGGAAAACGCACACTCCCACAGCGAGCCGGGCACCGAAACTCTCTCTCTCTCTCTCTCTTTCTCCATACATATATATAAATATATATTATATAGATAGAGAGAGAGAGAGATAGAGAGAGAGAGAGAGACAGAGACGGAGAGGCCAGAAGCGCCGACTGGTCAATGCATGAGACTGTTGCACTAGCTGCTTTTGGAGATGGTGCGTAACTGGTTTTTACATAGCGCCTGCATGTACAGATCTATCTGTCTATCTATCCACCTACCTACTTACCTGCCTACCTACGAACACAGGCTTAACAGATTTTGATGGCGAGCGGCGGGTGATGTTATTTAGAACTGTATTCACTCCTATGCCGATACTGCAGGACTGCGGGCCAAACCAAAAAGAGTCAACAACATCTTAATCGGGACCAGCTAGAAATGTAAACAGGGTCAAGAAAGCATTACGCCCCGCTGCTGCCTGCCCCACTTTTGTTGCTTGTATTACCTATTGGTAGTGGTAGTATAACTGTATAGCTTTCGTGACCATCACCATTGCGATTGTTCCGACTACTACTACTACTACTACTACTACTACTACTACTATTATTCAATTACTCTCGTAGGACGAATACATTACTACTATTGCCAGTCTTGTTGCCATTGCTACTATGGTTTGGACTAGCAGGGTGATTACTATGACTCGTCATTACTCTTATTGCTGTAGCTGCTATTGTTAATATTGTTACTATCGTTGCTGTTCTTACTATTGTCAGACACACACACACACACCCGCACACCATGTTGATAGTCTTACTGTTCTTACTGTTGTGTAACCAGCACTACTTCTAAAGATACTGTCATTTTGTGTACTATTGTTGACATTATTACTACTATTACCATCGGTAGTGTGATCACTGCTATTATTACCTACGGCTACTACTGTTATCACGTTTGCGTTAAGATTAGAGTTGCTATTCATCCGGTTTTGATGTTTGTTACTATTAGACTGTTATTAGACTGCTGGTACTACCCATTGTTTCTAATAATATTAACACTATTGTCAGACACACACACACACTCTAGTGAATACAGTGCTGCCTGTTTGTTAGATTCCTAGTCGTATAATTATGTAGTATTGCTAGTACTACTGTTATAAATAACATATAAATTATATATACATATATACATATATATATGTGTATATACATGTATGTCTATGTATACATACATCTACATGGACATAAACATGGTGATATAGTGACACAAGGACATAGTGACGGCTTCGGGCTTTGGGCTCAAGATTGAAGGATTGCGGTTTCAGGGTTTACGGAAGAGGGTTTTCGAGAAGGGGCATGCCAGTGGAACTCAGAACAGTATCGATGAAAGCCATTACCTAAACCCCCAAACTGTAGAGCTAAAGATTCTGGCTCTAGTTCTGACTTAATACTGCTATTACCGTAACTACTCTTACTACTATAGGTACTACTAGTACTATTGCTACTAGTACTACTTCTTCGCTACTATCATCACTTTTGCTTTCATTGTTTAGTCTTGCCATGGTGACTATTGATGCTATTGTCATTTGCATTGATGTTATTGTTGTTAGCAGTATACCAGAAACCAGCAACTTAAGCACCTGAAACAGGACAATGGGAAACGGAATTCCTCAACAGCTTGCCGCACAATAACACCTGTTCGCCAATAGCTTGCTGCTAAACCAGACAGACAGCGGATGTGCACAGTTCGTTCTTGATCCTGTTTTAAGGCTTTGCTTGATCCCTGCCGGTTAACTTGTTTCATGATCCTGACATATGTTGTGATCTGGCACCCTTCATGCTGCATGCATGCCTGCGAGAGATACAGAGTGACAGCGAGGGAGAGAGACAGAGAGAGAGATGAGCTCTTGTGCCCCGTACGTCATTCTGGTGTCATATGTCACGGGCTCACAGAGCCGAGCGAGCTCTTCTGGGGCAACTGCTATAGTTAGAGCACAGTTGCTGTGGGGGACGGTGGTCCGTGGTTAGTGCACGGGGTTTGGGGTTTAACAGTCCAAGCCAGTGCTTCGTTCCACCAACCAAGTGTGACAAAGGACTTCAGGGGTGCGCTGCACTTTCCCGTGGCTGTGTGCGAGAGAGAGAGAGACAGAGAGAGAGAGAGAGAGAGAGCGAGAGCGAGAGCGAGAGCGAGCGAGTGAGCGAGCGAGAGCGCGAGCGAGCGCGAGAGTGAGAGTGAGATAGAGCGAGAGACAGCGAGAGTGAGAAAGAGAGAGAGAGAGAGAGTGAGAGTGAGAGAAAGACAGAAAGAGAGAATCGAGTGTGTTAGACGCTTCCTGTATGGATCTTCAAGCCATAGCTCAAACCTTTCGGGACGTCCGTCGCCAGGGTGAGCGCTACGTGGCCAAGGAGAATGTGCTGCACTTCGAGCGTCTGAGGTCGGATTTGCAGGTCCCTTTGCTGCCAGAGTCCGGCATCGTGTCTCTTGGGTGTGGCATGGTGTGGCTGTGGATTCTTGTTGTATAGATACTAGAGGGGGACAGAATCATTTAAAAAATTCCCGTGTTCTTCGTGTTCCTAAAGTTGACACATCCTAGTCTCGGAGCAGTACATACGAGCAGTCAGCGTCAACATGTGTCGCATTTAAATGCCGTCGTGGCATGAAAGCCTCCTATACTACACATCTCACGTGTCGTTGCAAATTAGTCTGCTTAGATGCTCGCAAGGAGGTTTGGCCTTTGGTGCTAATTTCTGTGCGCTGACAGGTAAAATCCGAAAGGCTGCTTTTGGTTGAGCCAAGCCTTGACAAAGTTGCAGAAGCATATTGTGTTTTTCAGCAAAGCCTTGCATTGCAATAGCTTGCCAGCTCCAAACGCCATCAGCACTCAACACCTAATTAGCGACTGCATGCATGAGTGTGACCGACTGTGCCCTGTTCTGGCTGCGATCACATCTTGCTCGCTAGTTACAGCACCCAGCTGCAAGCCACCGACCCCTCAACTTCCACGAAACACCTGGAACTCATTGATGCGTGTACAACAAGTGCTACAGTTCAAACGTGCTGCGATTGCTCCTACGCACGTTTACTGCTGCTGCGACTACTACTACTACTACTACTACTACTACTACTACTACTACTACTACTACTACGACTGCTGCTACTACTACTACTGCTACTACTACTACTACTACTACGACTACTACTACTACGACTACTACGACTACGACGACGACTACTACTACTACTACTACACTCCTCCTACTCCTACTCCTACTCCCACACTACTGCTACTACTACTACGACTACTGCTACTACTACTACTACTACCAAGGAGTAGTGGTGGTGGTGGTGGTGGTGGTGGTGGTGGTATTAGTAGTCGTTATGCTTATCTTGTTGCGCCGATGATGTCGACAATCGTCCTGCTGACGATGATGATCATAATCAATACCGGGATGCTGGTCTAGTGCGGAGCACGGTAAGCGCCGCAGCCGAAATTCAAGCTTAGGGAAGGTTGCGATGCTCCCTGTCAATACTATAAGCACACTTGTCCTACTGATCAGATGCATGTTCAAGTCCAATAGCAGTAAATATTGCTCACCCTGCAGAACAGCCATGCTGTTGACACGTACATTAATAGCGGATCACACAGCCTCATCGTCACTCGGGGAGGGGCATGAATGCTCACTACGTCGCTCAGTTGGCAAATCGTATGTCGTGTCTGTGGCACGTGCAAGCCAACGTACAGTACTGTACATACGGTTCTAAATGCACGCACATACATTACGTTACTTTGCAATACACTACACTCCTCCATGCCTTTCCACATCTTTCCACGGTATACATTACTTTTCTTGACAATGCCTTACCACACCCTACATCGCCTTACGAACAATACCTTCGTTACACTACCACACATTAGCATACACTACCTAGCATTGCCTTATACTGCCCTACACAACCTTGCATTACCTTACATATGTATGTCAACACGTTTCCTGTCTTTACACTCGTTATGCTACCTACATTCATGGCCATATGTTTGCGTTCGTACACACGCACATAGGCACTTACTCTTTTCTCTGTACATGCATGCTTACATACATCCATATTAAATATTACATGCACACATGCATACACGCATAAACACGTATGGATGGTGTATGCCCCTGCAACACACACACATGCTCATGAAAATATATACACGTGCACACCTACCTACCTACCTATCTACCAACCTGTAACCTACCTACATACGTACATACATGCATACACACATGTGCATGTGCATACACACACACACACACTCACAGGCACATGCATGCACATACTTGCAGACACACAGGGCGGTAACAGTGCAGCTGCATGCCTGCGCAGACTGACGGACGGTCAGACAGGCAGACCGGCAGGCAGGCAGGCAGACAAACAGACATACATTTACTTACATGCTAGCATAACTTGACTTGCGTGCATGATAGACAAGTCGTGCAGCTCTTACTTTACATGCGCGTTTGTATACAGAGCATGCTACTGGTACGAACGGTACTTCATAAATAGATACGGGCAGATTCACGTACCACATATGTTCACGCATACACGTGTAGGTGCAAAGTCCATGGCGATCCAGGTCCTTGGCAGCCGTTTCGCCGTCGGCCTGCCGGCGCTGGCACGCATCAACGAGCCTCCTTGCGACGATTTGCTCCATGTTTTCGTTTCTCGGGCTTCCCACTCTATTCCGAATTTATTAGTGGTGTAGATATGTGTCTTGCAGGAAGCTGCAGCATTGGTGTCGAATGTGCTAGTTGGGTTTCCAGAAATCAAGGCAAATTGAGGGTTGTGGTCCCTGTCCGCAGACTCGTACTGAAAGAGTATGCGCACTTGACTTGTGCCGACTTGTATATATAGTCTTGAGGGTTTGATGGCTTGACGGACTGTAGGAAGCAAACCCCTACCGGAGCATGCGCTTGCGCCTGTAGAGTTAGAGAGCAGCCTCGGCGACATCTCTCTGGTGAAGTTTGAGCGCTCAACTTCAACTCTGCTTGCCCCGGGTCTCCGTTTAGGCTGAGGCGTGTGTGCCTGAAAAGACCCAAACCCCGCGGGTCGAAGATGCACCATCACCAGATGCTTTAGGGTCTGGGTTTCCACAGGTGCCTGCATCACATCCGAGCAAGCGAGCTACGGGTATCCGCTTTAATTTGGCCCGCCCCCACCCCCCACCCCCCAGTGGCCCAGGTCCGAAATGCCGCGCTTCTCCGTGCAAGACCTGGCAGAGCCCACTCGACGTCTCATCGAATCCGAGTTCTCGGAAGACTTCGATTTGCTAGGATTCCCTAGACTGGACCCTTGCTGCGAAGAAAGCGGGCGAGGGGGGAAAGATGAGGGAGCAAGCATTCGGTTTAGGAAGGTGGGGTTTAGAGTCGGTGCCGCGCAACCAGAAGCCCTTAAGAATTGACACCTAGGCCAGAAGTAGAGCATACACCTCAAAACCAAATGCCAAATCAATGGCTTTAAAAGTAGAGCCCTTCACGCTACAACTGCGACCATGAGCCGACCCTCCGAAGGATAAGTCAACCCTTAGTAAGCAATGGAACTGGAAGATGGAAGACATGCAGGGCATCTGGCACCGTCGAGGACTTAGGAGATTTGAGGTTTTTGGTACTGGCCCTGCCTTTGGGTGAGTGCTCAAGGCCGAAACTTTGAGGTGTTGTAGCTGTCCTCTTGTGGTTTTTCGCATGTGCCAGGTACTCAAGCAGTTGGATCACCCCAACATTTGTAAGCTCTATGTGCCTTGGCTGGCAAAGGTATCTGCTTTTTTCTTCAGGGCCCCCAGGGAGTTCTCAATCCTAAGCCCTAAGGCAGCCTAAGCCCTGCCAATGAATTTACTCGATATTGGATCCTGAAGCCTTGCGCCATGCAGCGAGCGAGCACTGCTTGTCGGGTTCATCTAGTTGCTCGGGCCAGTCCCCAAAAGCCCTAAACATCCCTAACCTGACAGAATAGACATTGTCGCGTCTTCCAGCCGGCATGGCTTCGGGTTTTGGCTGTCATTTTGCAGGGTCAACCTCCATTTCTCCTGCAGGAAGTTTTCGAAGACGCAGAC
Source organism: Symbiodinium sp. clade A Y106 (assembly GCA_003297005.1). Taxonomy (NCBI): domain Eukaryota; class Dinophyceae; order Suessiales; family Symbiodiniaceae; genus Symbiodinium; species Symbiodinium sp. clade A. The sequence goes on from BGNK01003638.1 coordinate 12,228, forward strand.
TCCATCTATATCGTGATGGCGACTTGGATCAGTTCAGTTGCTAACGGTTTTCACAACTAGTGATTCCTGCCGCGTCGCACGTGTAGTTCGCCCATTTGGCATTCGACAACTGCACAATAGGGCGGCATCTTCGAGGATCGCTTTACAGATTTCCCGAACAGCACTACTGAATCCTGGCTTCGCTCAACCTTGTCTATAAATCCTCACCGCGCATCCTCACCCAAAACTCCCAGCTCATTCTTTCAGGGTTGAGGGGCCTTGAAGCCTTGGCTTTGAGTGACCAGAAATCTTCCACCACCCCAAGTAGCTCTATACAGGCAAGGACGGAAATCAAATGAGGTAGAAGACAGCGACTGCTACCACCACCAGCGATACTGCTACTCCTACTGCTCAAACTCCTACTCCGACTCCTACTCCTCCTGTTACGACCGTTACTACCACTACTGCTTCTACTGATGCTGCTGCTACTGCTGCTGCTACTGCTGCGGCTGCTACTACTACTACTACTGCTACTACTACTACTACTACTACTACTACTACTACTACTACTACTACTACTACTACTGCTACTACTACTACTGCTGCTGCTGCGACTGCGGCTGCTACTGCTCTGCGCCTACTGATTTCGTAACTGCTACCACCATCCCAATATCACCAGCTACCACTGCCACTACGACAACGACGTCGACTCCCACCACTGCTTGCACGAATAGCTTGCTACTGATGCTACATTTGCTGCTAGTGCCACCATTACCACTACTGCCAGCGAGAAGGTCTCAGCCCGAACCCTTCACGATTCAGGGGCTACGGTTCCCGAGTCTGCACGCGCTCCAGCAAGCTTCATACTGCATACCCTGAACTGTGTTTGCCCAGCTTTCAGGACCTCTGCCACGGCGGCGAGCTTTTTGACCGCATTGCTGAAGGTGCCCTGGGCGACGAAGCTCAGGCACAGGGGTATTGCTTAGGGTTTAAGGGCGGGTTCGGTGGTTGGGCCTAAGAGGAGAATCTCCGCGAGCCTTTCTAGTCTTTTGGCAATTCTTTCCTGTTGAGCGGTGGTATTTAATCAGGTGCATGGAGAAACTGGGCTGAACGGCTTGACTCAGATGGTGGCGGTTGGGGAGGCAGAGGGAAGTACTTTCTTGTGGAAGTTTGAGGTCCAGGACCCTCACTGCCGCGGATTGCTGGGTTGCTGGCAGGGATAATGCACTTCAGGTTCCACATAATCACATAATCTTAATCTCAACTGACGTCACCCACGCAGAGATTCCCTAGGTGTTGGAACTTGTGACCGCAGCGCATGTTCAAGGGCGCCGGCTTCGGGGTTCCAGGGTCGATTTGCGATTAAGGATTTAAGGAATTCGAGGTGTGGGCAGGGTCCCTCAGATCGTCAATGCCAGTTTTCTTTTTCAGGAGCGGTTCTCTTGTCGGTTAGTTGCCTCCTGAAGCCCCCAGCTATAAACTCCACAATCCTGACCTCTGCAGCTCAGATGCCTAGAACCAAGCAGGCTTACAAATCTTAAACCCCTACTTTGCTGTCAGAGCAGCAAGTCCGCGAGCCTCCCGGCTAGTTTCACGTAGTTGTTCACGTCGATGTTGTCCTGACATGGCAGGCATGGAAAGCAACCCCTAACCAGAAATGCTTAAGACCTGTTAGAAAGCTAAGCTCCAACTTTCACACGCAATTCAAAGACTCTTTCTCTTGCTGGGAGCCGGAGATTTAGCAAAGGGCCTTATTTTTTCCCTTTTCTTCCTCCGAGTGATCGGTATTCCGGTTTTTGAGGAGGTCAAGGCCTTGGGCCGCCTTGAGCCAATTTGATGCATGTTCGATCCTTTTAGGCCCGAACCCGAGTCTGCGAGTCTGCATGCTTTCACAGGTGGCGAAGCTAATCCGACAATTGGCGCGTGCGTTGCGGTCCGGGATCTCAGCAACGGAAAGACCAAATTCTTATAGTGCTTGAGTCTGAACGCGAATTCGGCCTTCAAAGGTTTGCTTGAGTCTCCAGATGTGATGTGTGGACACTCAGAAGCGCCTTGCCGGACCAGTAGTTAACATCTTTAACGAAACTGTGAATGCAAGTCGGTCTCTCAAGAAAATGCTTGTTCATAGCATGAACGAACGCATTTTTGTATTTATACATCAAACAACCTGCATGACATGCTTGACCCTCAGCCTTACAATCAATCACTAGAGTCCAGGTCCTAAGACAAAAGATGTAGGCCTCCGGCGCAACAAAGCCAAGTCAAAACCAAGCTGTTGTCAACACTTCTGCGCTTCTTCAGCTCATAAAGGGACGAGAGTAACAGCTCACCGTCTGCACGCAGGACTGATTCCCGAAATCTCCGGGGTTTATGGACTTTGATCTAGGGTCTGGGGGGTGGAGTCCAGAGGTTTGGGCATTCAGCTGCGCTATACTGCACTGGAACCCCGCATCACAATCTCCACACTCCACACTTGCAAGCCAGTCGCTGGTTCAGGTACTGCCACGACCGGGGCATCATCCACCGTGACATCAAGCCTGAAAATATACTTTTTGTTTCTTCCCATGCCGACGCTGTGGCTGCAAATGTGAATAGTCGCCGGAGCCATGACTCGGACGTTATTAATAGTCACGGTTGCAAGAAGACGATTCCGACGGCGATGACTATAATGAGGATGAGGCAGATGAGGCTGTTGATAATGGAGATGATGCTAGGGAGCGGGAGTTATTGACTATCATAGTGAAAAATAACGGGACGATGGTGACGATCATTTTGGTAATCGACATTATGGTACTGGTTTTGCTGCGATGATGGTGGAGACGAGGACCGCGACAGCTTATGTATGGTGCCATGTAGGCTAACAACGCCGGAAAGAGTCGCCAACACCATCATCATCATCATCATCATCGCCACCATGATCAACAACATCATCATCAGCATCAGCAGCAACAACAGCAACCGCGCCACGAGCTTGAGCACCGTCTTTGTCATCATCAGAATATGCTGCCGTCGTCAGCATCGGTCTCTTCCTTGTCATCGTCGGCATCATCGGCGGCATGATTGGAATTTTCCTTTGAGGTATCATCACCGTCATGGTCGCCACCATCACGGCCGCCATCGCCATCCATATTTAGATGATGTTCATCATATCTGGACTGCACTGGCGCAGAGCAGAAGGAACACGTGCAGATGGGGCTTTTGTCGTCGCAAATGTCAGAAACAGCGGTGGCATGGCAAGACAGTGTCCCACCCAACTGCTCGCACAGAAAGAAGAAGTCGTCGCCTTCCTCATCGAAGCGGTGGTGGTAGTCGCATCAGTCGTAGCAGTCATGGTAGCCGAAGCACCTGTCGCAGTCGTAGGAGTAGGAGTTGGAGTTGGAGTGGGAGTAGAAGTAGAAATAGAAGTAGTAGTTGTGGTAGTCGTTGTCATAGTCGTGGTTGTGGTCGGGGTCGGGGTCGGGCTAGGGGTAGGGGTAGGGGCAGGGGCAGGGGTAGGGGGGTATAGGGGCGGGAAGGGGTAGGCGTAGGGGCAGATAGGGGCAGGGGCAATGTGGCAGTGTGGCACAGTGGCACAGTGGTAGAGGTAGAGGTAGAGGTAGAGGTAATGGTCGTGATGGTGACGGTGACGGTGATGGTGATGGTGATGGCGGTGGTAGCGGCAGTGGCAGTGGCAGTGGCGATAGCAGTAGCAGCGGATAGCAGTAGTAGTAGTAGTAGTAGTAGTAGTAGCAGTATGAGGCTTCGTCGTAGTAGCGGTCGAAGCAGTGATAGTAGTAGTCGTCGTCGTGGTCGTAGCGGTAGGGGTTGCGGTTGTGGCAGCAGCAATTGTCAAGGTATGAATGAGCTCGACATGCTTTAATAGGACTTGCAGCATCAGCAGAAGCCAAACCAATTGCGTGGATCGCAGCAATTTTTGCAAACAACAGGTGAAGCCGATCAAATGCTGGTGCGCTTCCCAAATTTAATCTAGTAAGCTGCAGCACGTGCGTAACAAGACAGCCCTAATTCTGCCAGCAATGTCCGGGCTTGCTGTTTGTATTAGACTATTGACTGCCGTCGCGAGTCAGGGTAGTACCAAATTGGGCGAAGCGGCCTTCAAACCCCCTCAGGAAGCACCAGCAAAGCTGATCGACTTCGGTGCAGACCTCAACTTCTGAGACACTTCACACCACCTGCGCAAAACCCGCTTAGGCTGCGCAGCCTGTGTAATTGTTGTCGTTTGGGGTTCTGCGTTTTTGGAGTTTAGTGTTTGCTGTTCTGGATGTTGGGCTCAAGCTTTAAGAGAGTGTCGATGGATTTTACCACCGGATGAAAGTTGCTGTTTTAGTTAAGGCATAGCCAAATAGCTTCGTGACAACCCGAGTGCCGCTGCTGGCGTTCCCTTGTATTCCAAAGTCTGATCCAGAATCCAGACTTGGTCCGCCGCAGAACCAAAGACAACCGCGATCTCCAAATCCTCACTGCAAGCAATCAGCCGGCTTAATGTCACGCCAGTGAAGCACGCCCCAACTCTAGACTCCTTGGACTAGAAAGCACTGCACCACTGTGTGTGCGTTTGGAGCCCGGGTACAGTGTTTGGGGTTGAGCCGATGGGCATTGACGGAGACATGGTTTGAATTTGCGGGCTTCATTGACGAGGATGCTGCTAGTCTATCCGAAAATCGTCGGCTACTGCTGGTACCAGCCTTCGCACCGACTGCCGCTTGCCTGTTTGCCTGCCTGGCTGGCTGGCCTGCTGGCTGTGTATGCGTGTATGTATGGATGTATGGATGTATGTGAATATATATATATATGTAATGCTAGTTTCTAAAGTACAATCACTAAGTACAGCCCGACACCTTAGATGCTCAAACCTGATGCTCCAGGCATTGCTTGCCATTTCAAGCAGACGGCGAAGCTCCGCAGCCGGGGCGGCACCGAGGCGCTGCAACGGCACCAGCCTGTAGAACGGATGCGTGAGGCCATGTTCTAGACGGTTGCAGGATCTTGGTGTTGCAAGGTTAGTTTTATGGGCGCATCCGTACCGAGCTAAGCAGCAAGCTTGAACTCCAGACCACCGTTTAGGATTCAACGTGCTGCTGTTTTGTAATACGAGGATCCCGAAGTCTGAGAGCTTTATGGGTTGAGTTATCGGGTTGCATCGTGGTCCCCGAATAATGCCTGCGAGGTGTGACGAGGCGAGAAACTTCGGGTTAGAAAACTCCACTGCGACCATTACTGGAGAGATGCTGCATTACACCTTTCAAAACAAGTTACGCCCCCAAACCCTTGGCCATCAAGCCCCGACCGACCCTGAAACCCAAAGGCCCAAAACTCAAGCCACAGAACCCAAGACCGAATCCAGGGGAACCCGACAGTCCCAAAACCAAAACATCTGTCATGCAAGGGCTATAAGCCTGTAACCTAGGGAGCCCACTGGGTACAGTTACATCATCTTACATAGACCTAGTCAGCTGCACACTCCAAACTGCCAACCAAAACCCCAAACCTCAAAACATGAAGCTCCGAAGCGCAAAACTGACCCCGTATTCCTGAACCCTCCCGGCCTTAGAGGTTCTAAACCTCGAAACCTGATTCCGGGCACCCCAAGATCAGGCCTACGAGGCGCCTGAGGTGCAGCTCTTCGGCTGCAGTGGAAAGATGGTCGTGATTCTGGTCATGTTTGCTTTCCTCTTTGAGGCTTTGGGATCTGAATCTAGATGCTTCCGGCTGTAGAGTGTTATAGCTCAGAGGGTTGGGATGCTCGCGGTTGGCGTTTCGGGACATGGTCGCTAGAAGACGGTGCCGCTGCCGAAACTGTTTGGTTTCTGCTGTGTGCATGTAAGTAGTGAGGCCTGTGTGCCATGGATCTCACACTGGCAGACACATTTACAATGTCCGTCCGCAAAGCGCACGCATACATGCTGGAAGCCCAAGAGCATGAACACACATATCTGTTATTCACAGTTATACTTGTGTGTGTATATATATATGTACGGATTAACATATAACATACAGTATATAAGTATCGAAAGATCGAATATGTATGCGTAAAATTACATATAGGTAGCAAAGGTTTCTTACATGCGTGGGGGGAGCAGCGACACGGAAGGCACAGGCACGAAGTCCAGAAGCATGGCGCTACGACCGTTGAACCCAACACATCCCAAAACTCGCCGTGAACCCAAACCTGACTCGAGGAACATAAGCCTGAAGCCCCAGCTCTCTCAAAACGCATAAGCCGATTCAGTCCCGGATTCTTCCGCTTCTGTCAGACCACAAGGTCGGAGAATTACTCTGAGAAGTGTGCCGCCAGATCGCAACAGTAAATTTTGTGGGATGCCCCAGGGACCGTCAAATACAAGAGCGGAAGTGGTCGGCACCTGCATAGTCTTGTAATCCCTGCGTGCTGAATCGCTGAATCTGAATTAATAATACTTTCTCTAAACATGTTACACTTTATTTTTTCTTGTTCGAGTCCAGTGTTCTGTAGGCAGACTAACCCCTCTGCGAAATTTGCACGAGTCGAGGGCTCCCAGGGCTAGGAATTCCGGTTGTTCGGACGATAGCGTTTTCAGATCTGTGACTTCGGGGGAGGGGGATGACAAAAAATCGCTGGAAGTTGAGAGTAATCATGGCTGAATTCCAGATCCTGGGCTGTGATCCTCGAGTTCGAACAGCGGTGTTTTGAAATTGTGTATTTTTCAGTCCCAGGTGCGCATACGAGACGTGCTTTGCGGTAAGATCGCTCAGTGAACCCTGCATGAAGCTTGAAATGAGCAGTTGAGCCCATCAGAAGTACTTAAGTACTTGTCTGCAGTGAAAGAAGACAACACTATCGAGGGAAGAAGCAGATGACCTCAAAAAATGCGGACGGAGGTAAACGGTTTCTGTTGATGCTTAGTAATGGAGTTGAGGTATCTGGACTCTGCGGAGCAGGTCAGACTTATCGAAATAGTGATGTTATACAGCAACGGAAATAGATCGGGTAGATGTTGATCCTAAGCTCTGCATGTGAGACAGAGGAAACCAAGAGAGATGCGGAAGGAAGCTGCAAAAGCTGCGAAGGATATGTGGTCTTTGGGAGTTCTGCTCTATGCGATGCTCAGCGGCGCGATGCCCTTCAAGTCAGCTTCGGATGCCAGGCATCTCCGCCCCAAGCCCCGCAGTACTCGTAGGATGACAACACTGACCTCATCTTGTGGTTGAGATTATGGCTGTGCCGACATGGGCTTATCCTGGGGTTAATTCTAGACAAGGTGTCGTCTGCGGCACGACCGATCCTCAAAGAATCACAGGAATGCAGGCGGTCTCCTAGCGCAGTACGAGCAGTTTAGACCCACAGGCATCCACGACGAGGGTGTCATCAGCCTTTTCTTGTCGACAGCTGAGGGATTTTGGGTGTGAAGGGGTTGGGAGTTCGAGTGCCGAAAAATTTAAAAAAGCCCGGATTGACCAAGCAAGCGAAGAAGTCCCACATGTCCCTTGTCCGCAGACCCTCTGTCTGGTCATCGTCATCATCATCATCGTCATCATCATCACATAATCGCAGCCACATAGTCGTCGTAGTAGCAATAGCAGTTGCAGTATAGGAGTAGGAGTAGTAGTATTGGTAGTAGTAGTAGCAGCAGCAGCAGGAGTAGTAGTAGTAGTCGTCGTCGTAGTAGTAGTGGTAGTAGTGGCGCTAGGAGTAGGAGCTGGAGCAGCAGCACTAGCAGCAGCAGTAGCAGCAGCATTAGTAGCAGCAGTAGCAGTAGTAGTAGCAGTGGTAGGTAGTATATAGTGGTAGTAGTCGCAGTAGGAGTAGGAGTAGGAGTAGGAGTACGAGTTGGAGTATCAGCAGCAGTCGTAGTAGGAGCAGCAGCAGCAGCAGGAGTAGTAGTAGTAGTAGTAGTAGCAGCAATAGCAGGAGTAGCAGTAGCAGTAGCAACAGCAGTAAGCAGTAGCCGTAGCGGGAGCAGCAGCAGCAGTATCAGAAGCAGTGGAAGTAGGAGAAGTCGGAGCAATGGTAGGAGAAGAATCTCACTAGAACCCTGAAAGCAGAGGTGATAATGGTGGAGCTGTTTCAGTGCCCACCCCCAGTGAGCAGGACTGGCACGTTCACAATGTCCGGCGAGACCTGGGACGCAGTGTCTCCGGAGGCGAAGGACGGCATAGGCTTCGTTTGACCCGACGCAGAACTCTAAACAAGCCTCAAGCTCCAGAGTCAGTGTATCAGCTGCTCAAAGCTCAGGCACGGCATCACTTGCAGCCAGAAGTGTTTGTTTCACAACCACGGAAGCTGTGGTGGTCAAGCCGTCGAGCCGTCGACCTCTGAGATCAGAAAGAACCCTGTATTCAAACAGCCCAGCACCCAGAGACCTTCGGAACAAAATCGTGACTAAGAGCTGACTGCTGGCTGCTGAAGCCACTCTGGGCCTGGATACACATCCGAACCCCACAGCTCAGACTGACAACCTGCGAAGACCATCAAGAGCCCAGGAAGTACCTTTACGTTTGTTCGTTTGTTTCGGTAGAGTCTTTCTGTCTTTGTGATTGTCTGCCGACCTGCTCACCGAACATTGTAAACGCTGGTCACTAGTATTGACATGATGCTCTCAGTGAGCGCGGGCGAATAGCCCAATGCAATATCCACTGTGTTGGGCAAGTTTCAGGTTTAGTCTGTGTGTTGTTTTTGTTTTGGATTTGTTTCAGGCATTTTGAAGTGGGGGAGAGAGGGGGCATGGGTCACGAGTGGTGCAAAAAGGGTGCTAGCGGGAAGCTTCTGCATGTTGGAAGATGCGTGCTGCTTTAACTCCGCAGACAAATGTGTGTGTGTGTATGTATGCATGTGTATATGCATGTAATTATGTAGGTATGCATGTATGACTTCAGCATGTAGATCAGATGTGAATCGGGGTCTACATCTACATCTATATCGATAACATGTCGATATCTATGTCCATATCCATGTCTATTTTTTAAGCTGTATCTGTATATTCATGTCCAACGATATCCATGATACCTGAAGCTCTGGCTCCGGCTTCCGAGGTTTCTCTCCAGTCATAAAATTGTTGGAAATGTTGATCAAGCCAATATTTTCCATGATTTGTCTGTTAAAAATCATGGGAAATGTTGGTTTGACCAGCATTTCCAACAATGTCCATGATTCCGGAAACTATGGCTCCGGCTCCCACAGTTTCTCCAAATTCACAGAGATGGTTGTAAATTTTGGTTTTGCCAAAATTGTCCACAGGTAAGTATTTCAAAACGGTGTTACCGACACTCTCGATGCAGCACATCTTATGTACCAATGAGACGTGTTTTGCAAAAATGGCGGGCAAGGTATTCGCATCCTGGATTGAACTCACTAGTTGGTCCAACACGAAACTTGGTAATAATCTCTGCTTGATTATCACGTACGGAGCTATACTTCATGTCTGCGATTCAACACGTTACTGTAGGAAAACTATTGCTTTACGAACATGTTTATGCTGGTTTAATCACGCACACTTCTCGAGATAAGTGTATAAAGTGTTTTCTTATGCTGCTTGGTGTTTGCATAGGGGCGGCTTTAGTCGTCGTGTTTGTGTGGCTTTTGGTGTGGCTTTCTGGTGCTTACAATAAAGAGCCCTTGATCAAAAGACTATCATTCACACCAAAATTTCTGACATACATCATTGTCCGATGGTCATCAGTTCGTAGGTGAAACATTTCGTGATTTGCATAATGCACACACTTAAGATAAACAAAGCTCGGACTAAACATGTCGAAACCAACTGGCCTGGCCTAAGAAGAACCAGCAACATCGACTAATAAACAACAGAACATACAACCTAGACTGTAATTCCCAGCCACGGCATGTTGGATTATGGTTGACTTGGAACACTAACAAACCACTCTCAGCAGCTAAAAAAGCAAGCAAATATGTTAAATGTTTAACCATCATCCTGCCAAGAGTTTTACAAGCACAGGTGTGAGCATTATAGTGGTATTGCTACCTTTTTGCTTGTCACAATGTATAAACACAAGACTCAGCAAGCAATGCACTCACGAAATAAGCAAGGTTCCTAAGCAGCATACGAAGTACTTTGAATGAATAAATCACAACAGTAATTGACATAGCACAACTTGCTTCACACATGATACGAAGCCGGGAGAAACATAGTGTTAAATGGGTTAGTATTGATGAAGCGAAATAACTACAGTAACAGGAACAATGGTAATGGCACAAAGATGCGACAACAACATTGCTAGACGTAATTCGAACGCACACTTGAGAATTTGAACATGACATAGAAGAACAGATTTTGTAGCAGTTGAGGCATGACTGAGAAAAGCCGAGATCGGATTCCTAAGGCCGAAGATTACACTTCCAGTAGTAAGGGCGAAACCTGCAAGTATCTGTTGTGACATCACGAAATGCTACTACTATTGTTTTTTCAACGACAGATACGCATGAGTCAGTGTGCAGTGGTGCGAAGACTAACGATTTTGACAGGGATAATGACACTATCTGACACTACGACGTATTCGTATGAAGCAATGAACACAGACAGCAAAGCCCATCAACGACACTGACATTGTTGTGTAAAAACGAGCGGAATCTCAATGAACGGTTGTGCAAAAACGATAACGACAGCCAACTAAACATAGCTACTATCCAACTTGATACGAAAGCTGTGTGGGCGGCCACGCAATGCTCTTTGTCTCAGTTTGCTTCAGTCGGCCTGCTTCGCCATTCCTGCGCAGTTTTGTCACACTCGCTCACTACTGAATGTCGGCTCCTTGCGACCACCGGCATCGTTGACAATACAGTTTTTTTCCCGTGCCATTCCTTGCTTCTTTCTGCATGCGCATGACTCATGTTTGCGAAACGCCCCATCCCTCTTAAGCAAAGCATCAGCATACAGACGAAAACCTGGGTAGCGGAGGAGGGGGGGTAGTATGTATATATATATATATATATATATATATATATTATGTGTGTGTATACATACATATACGGTCACCCCCCCTCATGACAGACCATCCCCTTTAAAACACCGCCCCCACCGGCGAGTTTGTGCTGAGGTATCGAGTTTGAGCCCTGATTTCGCTGTCCGGAACCACACCCGAACCAAAACCAAAAAAAAAAAGATTCACGGAGAATGCCGGCGCAGTTTTGTTTTTTTGTTTTTTTGGATGTTTGTTGTTTTGGTTGTTTGGACCTTTGGTTTCGCTATGTAAAAACCAAAAATCCAAAACTCAAAAACTAAGAAAACAAAAAAAAACAAAAATCCGAAAAATGAAAACAGTTCTGGCATTCTCCGGCCTCTGCCTTTATACGAATAATAATACTTCTATTGAAATTAAAGTGAATACGAATACTCCTATGAACACTAATACTCATAGAAACAGCGATACTAGAACTAATTTTCATACTGATGTTATTAATGCTGATTTCCATTCTAGTACGAAACTCAAGAGTAATACTAATACAAATGTTCCTGCGAATACAAACCATCATATAGTATTAGTACCAATGCTAATACTATTACAAAATGAAAACACCAGTATTTGTACGAACATCAATACTTAGATAAGTATTGAGACTCCTACGAATACTAATACTGACATTGATAATTTGTTGAATGCTCACGTTAATACCAGTATTAATACTAATATTCACACTTATACTAAGGCAAGTACGAATATGCAGAACACTAATATACTAATATTAGCATTTATGCGCCTACGCATATCAATAATCATAATCATATGGACCAATACTAATACACACCTGCCTCTACTAATGTACATTAATATACATACGACTATATTGAAATGCACATACTTTTTTCATGCATTCATGTATTAATATATTAGTATTTTGATGTAATCAAGAACATACGAATACAAACATTCCTGCGAATACAAGTCATCATATTAATATTCGTATTAATGCACATACTATTATTAATGCGAATGCCAGTATTTATACTAACACCAATATTTTTATAAGTATTGATACCCCTACGAATACTAATATGTATACTCTTAGGGTTGTTAAAGATTATTACCAATACTAATACTGACATTGATAATGTGTTGAATGCTCACGTTAATAATATTAATACTAATACTAACATTGACATTAATACTCCCAGGCATACTAATAATCATATTCATATGATATTAACATGTATATTAATACCAATACTAAGACACACACACACATGCATCTACTAATGTACATAAATATTCATACCGCTATATAAAATACAGATATATATTAACGCATTCATGTGTTAATATATTCGTTTTTTCATGTAATCAGGAGTAATACTACTGCAAACATTCCTGTGAATACAAATCATCATATGAGCAAAAGGCAAAATACTCCGTATCACACAGTAGTCTTCGGGAGGTCTTTGGGAAATCATGTGGCATGAACTCAATGCCAGATTGTGGAAACGATAAGGTGAGATGTATGTACGGGGTATGCCGTATGATATGTAAAACCATATACCGCACCCCCAAAAACGATAAGCGCTTATTGTGGGCTTGCTCACATGTCAATGCGTCTGTGCCGAAGTACGAAGCTCAAATCGGGATCCTCTTACTCCTTCTTCGCTGTTTCGGNATAAGCGCTTATTGTGGGCTTGCTCACATGTCAATGCGTCTGTGCCGAAGTACGAAGCTCAAATCGGGATCCTCTTACTCCTTCTTCGCTGTTTCGGCATGTCGAGTTCTCCACCTGCGCTGGCTGCTCCAGTTCGTGTGTCAAACTCTCTCGCTCTCTCCCTCCCTCCCTCCCTCCCTGTCTCCCTGTCTCTCTGTCTCTCTGTCTCTCTCTCTCTCTCTCTCTGTGTTTCAGTGTCCATGCATCCGGAGGCCGAGGAAGGCTTCAAAGAGTTATCAAATATCTCAGATCGGGAGACATGGCCTGGAACGATATTAAAACGATATCAGAACGATAATCGAAACAATGGCAAAGTGGTCATTTGTGAATACTTGGCCATTCCTTTCTCCAGCTACTCTAGNCTGGAACGATATTAAAACGATATCAGAACGATAATCGAAACAATGGCAAAGTGGTCATTTGTGAATACTTGGCCATTCCTTTCTCCAGCTACTCTAGAAAGATGGAGAGCTATGTCCGGTGCGCAGCGTGCTCTCGCAAAGCTTCAGGGCATCTCCCACTTGTCCGAAGCCCCAAGCCCTAAACCCTTTGAACAAGCCAGACTAACGCTTTAGCAATCCGTATCGCATTCCCAGGAAGCCACAACAAACACCCTTTCAGGAACTACACTAGCCGCTTCGGAAGCTGTATCGCAGGCCCAAGAATCGCTTTAGGAAGCCTTAGGAAGCTGTAGCACAAGCCCGAAAAACCCTTTACAGGGATGCCACAAACCCTGTAAGAAGTACTGCAGGCCCGAAAAGCCCCTTTAGGAAGTCACAACAAATCTGTAGGAAGCTGTGTCACAGGCCCGAGCCAATCTGTAGGAGGCCGTCTCAAAAGCTTTCAACCCTCTTAACCCAAACGTTCAAACCCTAACACCCAAACCCTGCAAGTCAAAAGCTCCGTTTGCTGGGGGCAAGCTTCCGTTTTCTACACCAGTCAGTCAGCNCGTCTCAAAAGCTTTCAACCCTCTTAACCCAAACGTTCAAACCCTAACACCCAAACCCTGCAAGTCAAAAGCTCCGTTTGCTGGGGGCAAGCTTCCGTTTTCTACACCAGTCAGTCAGCTGCACTGCCGACACCACTCTGCCAGTGCGTAAAAACAGCTTACTCAGCAGTCCTGTTCGGCTGTTTGCGTTGCTCCCTTGTAAGAGCGTTCTGAGAACATTGTCTGAGACTGCTGCCCAGCCTTCGTTTGTGACAAAACGCAAATGCAGGTACTTGTCTTTCATCGCCCGAGGCCTGACAGTGCCTATCAAGTTGCATAAGGCGGTTCACTGCCTTCTGACGTCCTACCAGGACACAGGAGCCTCCGCTGAGATTGCTCACTCCTTGCCATTGGTCAAGGAACTTCAAGGGCTTTCGTCCCATCCGAATGCTGTGCGGCATGGCACTGCGCAACCCGGCCTCTCAATCTGAGACAACTGCTGTCAGTTGACGGTTCCTCTAGCTTTTCTTTACTTTCAGCCATGAGTAGATCACCGAGCCAGTTTCACACCAAAGTGAGTGCACATCGCGGCAATCGCCCGCTAAGTGCTGAGCCCGCTCGCACAGCCTCCAATTGAAAATAGTAGTAGTAGTACAGTCAATGTAGTGGTAGTAGTAGTAGTAGGAGTAGTAGGAGTAGTAGTAGTAGTAGCAGCAGTAGTTGTTGTTGTCGCTGCTTCTAGTGATTCTAGTGTTGTTGCTATTGTTGTGGTACTGCTTGCTATCGTGTTCGGCTATATAGCCTTCTGCCCGAACCGAACTTCCATACGCCCCTGGACAAAGATGAAAGAAATGGTTTTCAGGGCAATCAATGCCAATGTCCCGACATGCGCAAGGCGGACCTGTAACGTACATCTTGCTGTCAGTGCCATGGACCTGGGGCGAGAAATGAGCAAATGTGGCGAAGGGAACTTCAGGACAACTTCTTCAAGTGCTGCACTACACGTCACAGATTCGACACTTTTGGCTTCTGGCGGCCATGGCTCCTTTTGTATCCTCCCCCCTAGTCCCTCCTAAGACGGTCTGGTGACGTTTCAGCCACGTAGCCTCCAAAATCAGGTGCATGATGCTCGACACGCAAAGAACTCACACAAGCAGTAAGGAGAATCGCCCTGATTGATTGGGTCGAGGCGGGAGCATATCTTGAAGGTGAAACATTGCGGAAGCCTGAGCTGCCAATATCATCACACAGGATTGCCGCTGCAAGTTGCAGAGACCCTGTTGAGATGCTTTTCAGCCGCTTCAGATGGTCAGAATGCAGAATTCATGTTGATGGCTCTTTCAGGAGGTGTCTCCGAACTGGATCTGCACGGTCCCATCCGGCCCTGGGGTCATGTATGCTGTCACCGCCGCCTCAGCCTCACCTGAGGACCTGGTCACCTCAGCCGCCAAGTTCTCCTAAGTTCTTAGCTCCCTAGGCCCTAGGCCTGGCTAGCCCTGGCCCGGCCTGGCAGGATGCAAAGCGAGCGATCGACAGGACCCCGAAGTGGAAACCTCCATCCACTTCTGGGTGGGAGCATCGAAGCCTGGTTGACGTTGAAAGCAAAAACCTCGCGACGGGTCTGGGATGGTCGGGACCACTCTCCTCTGTGCTCTGAGCTACCAGTGGGATCTAATCCATGGCACTGTCACTAAGCACACCCGAGCGCCGAACCATGTCACCACCCACTTCAGCCCCAATCCACCAACCATCACCTCAGCTCAGGTCCGGATGTGATAAGGCAGGCTCGAGATCAACACCGAAGGGGTGTCCGCCCAGGGGCAATCAGCCCCGTCCTTGGCTGCAGAATGCTGCAGACCCCTACTCTCCCATGATCCTGCGAGCGAGGCATAGGCGGCCAAGTTTCCTTCTCGTCCCAGTAGTAGATGGCAACGCTCTCACCTTCACAGTTACAACCGCGGCATCGGTTTCTCACCTCTGCCACGTCTCCCTGCGCGGCCTTGCCCTAATGACTTGCGGAAAACCGGCCGGCCGTGGTTCCTCCCTTTCTCCTCGCGAAGGCGTTTGCATGTGCAATCTGCTTCCGTCTGCTCCAAGTTCCTCGTAGCTGCCCTCCAGGATACGTTTCACCAAGTTGGTCTGGGTCTGCTGCTCCTGCTTGAAAGCCGCCAGATGCGCCATGTAACGTCCGGGTTTGGATGCCTTCTTTTCCTTCTCCGCCTGCCTCCTTCTGAACATCTCCTGAGTCGCATCAGCATGGTCACCGCTGCGCTGCACGATGGAGCGTGCATGAACTGCCTCCCAATCATCCAGCTCGGGTCCGGCGTCCACGGCATCCTGTATGCAGATACGAAGGTCTTCGAAACACTTTACATAAACAAATGGTGAGCAACGGACTTGCACATATTTTTTCCGTGCTCTACTTCTTTGTCGCGCGAGGTGAAAACTCCAAGGGATGTTAGAGCTCGCGGAGCCCACATGCATGAGACAGGTGAAACATGATCCTTGTGCAAGACCTAGGACCTAGGCGGCGGAAGGTTCCTCCTCGACGTCCTCCTCAGGTGGCTCCAAGACTTTCTGGATCTCAGCCACAACCTGAAATCCAATTACTCAAGACAACAGTGCGTAAGGGTGTGCAGCCGGGTTCGCGCCTCCGGGTGTCCGTAGAGCTTGCCGAAGAGTAGGCAATGCTTCATCTCTCTCAGATCCAAATTCGGCAGCTCAGCCAACAGGGTTTTCAGACAGCCCACATGGCCCCAGCGGCTTGCCTCCGCTTCTTGTGATCACAGGAAACAAGACTGAAGCAAGAATCATCAAGCAGCACCCTCCCTCCTTTTCCCATGCCTTCTTCAACGCATTCATGGAATTCTTGTCTTGGCAATTGGCGTCCGCTCCGGCGTCCAGCAGAAGCCGAACCAGGTCCTGATGGCCCATGGCTGCCGCCATCATAAGTGGAGTCTCACCGTCCTCATTGCAGGCATTCGCATCTGCCTTTTTCTCGAGGAGGGACCGGCACACGTTGGCGTGCCCTTTGATAGCGGCAAGCATGATGGCTTGGAAGCCTTGCGGATCTTTATCGCTGACTCCTTTGCCTCCTTTCGTAAACTTCTGCACGAGCTCCTCGTGACCCCCATTCGATGCGAGCATAAGGACAGTCCAGTTGGAGCCATCGGGCATCTTGTAGTTAGGATTGGAGCCGTTCTCCAACATCTCCTCGGATTTCAAAGGCCAAGGGAGCAGAAAGAAGCAACCAAAAAGGCCCATTTTCGAAAATCTTGGCAGGTGACGTTGACCTCCTCCAGATCGCCTTTGTCTACGGCACCTCGGAAGGCCACGGCCTGCCACATCTTCGCTTCCTCCTGCAGCACATGCACGTCTATGCCAAGAAAGCGAAGCCTTCGGGCGCCTTATGGCGAGAACAGCACTGCTTGGAGTCTACGCCGAAAAAGTCCAAGGGTGGCGGGTTTGGGACGTTGTCATGGCATATCGCATCACGCCCAGTGGATTGAAAACCATGCTTTGCACTGGCGTGTCATTCCAAGTTGACTACGTGCGGTGTGACAAGCATGTTTGTGATGCAGGGGAATCCATGGTCCAATACTAAAAATTCAATGGGGTACGGATCCAGCTTTCGACATTCCTTCGGAAAGATTCCGCATGAGGTTCTCCACCAGACGTGGCAGATGGCTCACGATGGCACGAGCAACGGCAAAATCTGTGCGATCCAAACAGCCCTCCAGGAGAGCTCTCGAGCTCCTGAGCGACAATGGTAGCCCTGAAGTCGAACTGCACTCGCCAGACTCCACCCGTCTGCGTGCCCGCGCTCCACCCCTGCTGCCCCAAATTCAAGCTCCACTTGCATTTGGCGTTTATCGTTTGACACGCTTACTCTAGCGAGTGGTCGGCTCACGAAGGGGTGCAAGCAGGCGCACGAAACTCAAAATGACTGTACCCTGAAACCGTTGTTCAGCCATGGACGGTGCCTCGTCCACTGGCGCCATGTTGGCACCGATTGGCGCTGTGCCTAAGCCTCTTCAATAACTTGAGCCACCAGGGAATCAATTTTCAGGTTTCGGTGATGCCAAGAGCTTTTGACGCAAGGCACACTCCGTGCAGCGATGCGCACCAGGTGCCTGGAAGAGGTCCTCTAGATCAATGCCTGGAAGCCTGACCTTCTCCAGTCATGCAGGGCTAGCGCTTTCACCGAACTGCGCACTCGTGCTCCTCGCTGACGTCTGGAGCACGCTGCCGAGCCCAACGACGCCTCCCGAAGAAGCTCGCAACACCACGTCAACACACCTGCAATGACGACGGCTTCCCACCAGTCAGGCGAGGACAGCTCCCTGTATGCCTCGGTGTCGGGTGACAACACGCTCGCGGGGAATTTGAGGTCTTGGCAGCGCGCCCAAAGCAGCTTGCGAAATGAAGCAGCGTCACCGGTCCCTGTGACAGGAGAAATCAAGGGCACTCAAAGCATAACGAGCAAGCACCCAATTTTGTTAAATTCATCACAAGAATGCTCGCTCTTCCACTTTGACAGTGCCCTTGGCACACCGACTTCCCGGCCTGGGACGTCGGGATGAAGGACGGCGGCCAACTTCCGGAAGGCGGGGCGAACCGAAGCCTCAATGCGACAGCTCTTTGCTCTTTCCCGCCAGCTGCTCAGCTTGATTTGAGCCAACTTGGAATCGGATTGAAACAGTTCTGGAGCTTTCCCACCTGCTCCGAACTTCGGGACAATCGTAGGATGTCGAAAGGATTCTCTTTCGTCTTCGCTGTGAGCCCAAGCAACCTCTGCTCATGTCCACATTGCGCATGTGACCATGGGCAAGGCAAACAAAATTGGGCACTCGCCGATGCTTAACTGCCGCTGGACTCTGGCATGTTCAGCATGATGCGCAGGAATTGTTGCCGAGCTGCTCGTCTGCATCTTCATCCCAATTTCGCCGTGCAGTCCGTCGGATTCGTGCCCGGACACCTGGTGCACCAACCCTGCTAGTGCGCAAGCAAAGCTGTGAGGTGCCATGGTAGATTTGGATTGATTTTTGGAGGCTCTCCGTGCGGACTCGTGCAATGCATGTCATAATGGTCGCCTGTGTGCGTTCTGCGGGTTCTTGCTACGTCATGGCGAACACTTGAAGCTGTTGTGGATTCTATTCGGCAAGAGCTCGCTCGGCTACTGCTGTGAGCAGTAAAGTGACTCTGTAGCCAATTTCGGAGCAGTCCCATATGGTTGGCTCTGCGAGTGATTGCAAACGCATGGCAACAAATTAGGTGCAATCGCATTCGATTCGATTTGCGTTTCGGAAAGAGGGGGCTTGTCCACGCATGGACGGACAAGTGGAGAGACAACAAACACCACGATTCACGCCTCGAGTTTCGTTCGGCAGCCGGCAAGAAAGCTCAACCAGGTGTCGTGAAAGTTGCACAGAGGGTGTTGCAAGGCTCCTCCTAAAATGAAGCCACGCTTCTGCACCCGGCAAATGAGAGTGTGTCCACGTACCCTCATTCTCGCTATCTGTCTTGCTGATGCTCCTTGTCCTTTCGTCTCCTCTTCCTCATGATCCCTCTTTCCGCGTGGCAGGATATCACAAGTGGCCGGAGGAAGACTCCGTGAGCAGACGGCATCCTCACGGGTTGGTTTCATCGAATTTCTGGGAAAGCTCCGCTTTACAACAGGATTCGGTCTTCCCCCGCGTCTCTTCATGTTGCGTGGAACCATGGGGCAAGGAGCTGGAGCCGCAAGGACTGTGTACTTCAATGGCAAAGGGCAGCACGAAAGCGGCCTGGTCTCAAACCAGAAAATCCTGAGCACATTCACAAGATCTCACGAACACATTGCAGCCACACATGACGAGTCAGTTTTGATCAAGCCTGCAGGGTCGGACGACAAAACATAGATCCGGCAAACGAAAGCCAGAAGCACGGCATTGCGCATCGTCAGTGGCCCATACTCAGGCTAGATGCATCCTTCTGTCTGTTCACACATATACAGTTGTTTCAGGCTGCAGTTGCAAGCCTTCTCGTGGTACGTTTCTCCTACCTGTATCAAATTCTGCAGTCAAGCAGAAGATTGCCGGGCAACAGTGAACATGGGATGTCTAAAGCAAACATCTCTGCTGGGCAAGGCTGCGGCGGAAAAGAACACGGGACTGCAGCTCGGAGGTCGCTTGCCATGCCAACCATGCACGAGGCCTTCTGGCTTTTGCAGCATGCGCAGGACGTGCACGAATTTTGCTCTACATGCATGTAAATCCATCATGCTCCGCGACAAACAAGCGGAATCATGAGGAGTGGATTCAGTGCTGCCGGCCCTAGGTCTTTCAGGTGCACCCACATTAGCAATGCAAACTGGACAGTTCCAATGGCTCCAAGCACGTAGAACAAGGTCTGAATGTTCGCTACCTTCGGGCGCTCATTACAATGCAACCCTCAGCTAAACCAGGTGTTTCGATACCATTGTCAATAATGACGCATGCAACGAGCAGGGTGCCTTCTTTTGGTTGGCCAGAGTCAAAGTGAACTGAGCAACATTGTTGACGGCGAGCGAGACCAACTGTGAGTCAAGGAAGAGAGCTTGCGCTGCAGCACACCTGCCATCGGGGACTTCCATGATAGTGTCCGGCAAAGTGGAAAATCTACCGGTATGCGTTGCATGAGGCCACGGCTGCATGTTCATTCAACTGCAAGTGGCAACGTGATAGCAACGTGATACTTCCACGAACGACGCATGACGCCTTGCCGTGCTACAGACTGGTGTAGCTGTTGAAAACCCTGCTGCTCGGAACGGGTGAGCCAGCCCGACCGTCGTGATTAAGAGTAGGACGGTGCACGAAGCTCGCCCCGACTGCTTGATGCCTGCTAACCAGGTTGAAGTTCAGCTCCACAAAGTTCACCTCGAATTACAAACAGCTTTGGAACAGGAGAGAGGAGCTCAAGTGAACGTGGTAGATTCGAGCATGTTGGTTGCACAGTGGCACCAGCGGACTTCTGCCGGAATGTGAGCTGCGGACGCAAACTTTCTCTGTGCCGAAGATGCATGACTCATACTTGGAATTACGAGGAGGAACTTCCACATCATGCTTCACAAGGTGTTACAGTAAGTCAAGTTAGTCATTGTTCGCCACCCGGTTCAAGTGCCGCGAAAAGCCCGACTGATGACCTCTGATTGTAGACTTCGCAGGAGAGCATCATGCGACACCTCCAATGTAAGGGTTCGAAATGTAGCGAACTCAGCCATGTCAACGAAATCGGCTCAGCTGCAACACATCAGCCGAAGGAAAGAGAAGCAGGGCAGGTTCGTGTGAGATGCTTTCCACAATGGGCTGCGGCTGAGCACAGCGACTCGAGCTTAGTCATAGAGAGAAGAGAGAGAGAGAGAGAGAGGGAGAGAGAGAGAGAGAGCGAGAGAGACAGAGAGTAGGTAGGTCCGGAGCGCCACACAGCACGGGAAATGCGGTGCGTCGGTGCTTTGAGCTCTGCATTCTCTACGCCGTCTGCCTGTCCTGTGTAGCGTTCGTAAGCAAGTGCCAGCTGCTGGGAAGTATGCAGGTTTAGGTACAGTGATCGATGCGGGAATTGTGTTGCATTCTCGTGAGATTCTGTCGATGTGGGATTGCCGCTTGATAGCGATGGGGTGACTTGCGATCATGAGCAGCTCAACCGGCCGAACAAGGTTCACAGAAGCCCAGGAGTTCCTGTGAATCTCAGGTTCGAGCAAAGGTCACCACTTCCATCACCACAACAGAGCCCATGGCAGGTGCCATCAGCGGATGGAAAATCCGCGCCACAGTCTGGTCACTGTTTGTCTCGAAAGCTTCGTTCCACTTCTTGATCTGCATCAGCCACTTCGCATAGAAGTACACAGACAGGATGCCCCAAACACGGCTGATCCAATTGCCGAAGATCGAATAGGGAATCCAGCCCAAGAGGGGTGCCTCCAACACTTGACAGAGCGCGAAGATCTGAATGGAAATGCCAACCCAGAATTTCAAGACCACGTCTTCATTTCGAATCGTCCTGGCCAACAAGAAAGCACAGAACGGACATTGTGAAGGACTTCGTAACCCAAAGCTAGCCGCTAGCCCGACGGAGGAGAGCAGATCCTCAGTCGCTGCATGCCGGTAATAAGTATCACAGCACTCAAGACCACGTTGAAGACCACTTCTGCATGGCTCGCTTGGCGTATACCTTTGGCCAAACGAACCTGAGAGCTCTCACAGCAGGCTATACATCTGCACACACGCGGACTTCAAAGGAACTACCCCTCATTGCACTGAGGAGCTGTGGTCCAGATGCTCCCTGCCAGAACAGACAGCACACCGCTGACACCATGCACGGAGAACAAGTACCTCCGTTTGCGGTTGCAAAGCCTTGTCCCAAAGCCGCGTGGAAGCAAATTCAAAGTCCCATGACCCTGAGGACGCTCCAAGCCGTGTGTGCAACCGGCATTGGGAGCAGCGTTGTTCAAACATGGTCAAACGTGTGCCACGCTGAGCAGCGGAATCTGCTGGGGGTTTGCAGCGTGTACTGCGACTTGGCCGTGCGACTGTCGAAAATGTGTACAGTACTAGCATGGATGACGTCAACGAATCTACTACCTCCAGCCTCCAACCGTCAAAGCTCCATTCGTGTTTGCAAACAGTATAGAGGTCACTTGGCCCACTGTTTGGGCGTCATCTTGCGAGCTTTGCCTGATGCACCTGCCATGTCAAGGACTTAAATTTTAAAGGACGGAAAGGGAAAGGACCGAAGGACCGTGGTTGACCGAATCTCAGATGCCTGCGGCCCTTCGAAGTCTGGAGCCGGCCCTGGCCATCGCCGAAACAGGCGCAGGTCCTTTGCTTACGGCCGGCCCTCGCACTTGTCACTGGCCTTTCGCTCTCTTGAATCATCTCGGGCTATGGCCACATGTAACACTTACAACAAACGTTACTGAGCCAGGCTTCCGCAGCAACCTTTACTTGAAGTGCCAAGGTGCCATGAATAGCGCCACGCAGTGCAAAGCTCGGGATGCTCCTATGTCGAGGAGGAAGCGAGCAGTCTTCTTTTCCACGAAATCCGTTGAGGATTCGGTGTCTCGGGGAAAGGTTTGCTGGTTACCTCCACTCTTCTCTGCGCTCCGGTACGGGATGCATGGTCACACTGTCAGCGAAGTTGTTTGCTTTTTCTTGCATACGCTCCGGTTAACCGCCGAACGACCCACTGAGACAGAGCTGACTTGCACGACCCGGGCTGGGTTGGTGGATTTGGTAAAGTAGCCTCGCCAGATTATTCTCGTTTCCACTGGCTTCGACAGTAAAAAAATTTAGTTGGAGCATCCCCACCCTAAAATAAATCAGCTGTCTCTGCTCAACTGGATAGCAGTTTTGGATGTGCAGCATGCTTGACGGGCAGGGCTTGCAGGGACCCGAATTGCATGCAAGCTCTGCTATGCTCTGCGATGTATGCGATGTACTCTAGGGGTTGGCATGCCGCACCCTGTGGGAACTCTGCGGATGGTGTCGCGGTAGGCACTAACTCGCTTGAACTACATGAAGCTAATCCCGCAGGAGATCGCATCCGTCCTAAATAGCAAGGGGCTGCCGCAGAGTGCCAGCATCCAGCTCAGAACAGGCCCCACTCGTCCGGCTCGTGACGACATGCCAGAGGCGCCTGAAACGTTTGTTCTTTGAGGTCGAAGAGAGTCAAAAGCAGTTTCACATGGCAAGCAGCCTGCTGGAGTCAAAGCCACTTTCGCGACATCGAGGGCATGCTGAGAGCCAATAGGACACAGCCACTCCAATCTGAGCAAACTCCACGGTCTCAGCACGGCAAGACGGGGCAAGCCAATGACCTACCAACACCATGACACCTGCATGCGTCCCTTCATTACGATAAGTGCCGTCGGATGTCCGATCCCGATCAGTCTTACCTATCAATGTGTGTCATGCATGCAGAACAATCTCAAAAAACCTGGGTGGATTTGATGTAAGCCCTTGGTTTTGATCCTCTGGCTTGCATGTGCTGGCACGTAGTGCGCCACCACAGCAGCGGGCCGCCGGAGCTTCATTCGTCTTTCTTGCCACGGACCTCGCTCGAGTTTGCAACCATGTTTTTGCAGTTCTTGCTTTCCGACAGCTCTGCAAGCAGCTCCATAAACACAGTCGACCGCCTTGCCCTTCTTCTTCTTGCCTTTGCAGGAGTGTCAGCAAACATGCCGATCATGCGGTGAGGACAGAAACGTGCCTGTGGTTGCGGCTCTTGGCTGCCAGTTGCCTTTCATAACGGAAGAATCACAGCAAACGACCGTGAAGCAGAGCTGAGACCTTGCACTTCATGTTCCTCGGATGCAGCCTGTGGGGCGGGTTCCATCTCTTTAGCGCTGTGAAGAAGAGCCCTGGCCTTGGCTTCCTTGGCCTTTTGGTGTCTGCCCTGCACCTGATGCTTTTGGTTTTTGGTGTCTCACCAATCAGCCAATCAAGCTTCAGTTCACCTCTGGAGCTTCGTCTTCGGAGTCACCATCACGCCTTTCAACGTCGAGCTGCGACAAGCCCCACCTGAAGTCTGCAGCTTCCATGGACAAGGCAAGGCTGTGCTCAAGTCCGGCGCTCTTTCAGTCGTAGCAACAAAGATCGCGCGCCAGCAGGTGGTAGAGGCACCTGCTTCCTGAGCAAGACACAAGGAATCGCTGCTGTCACAGTAGCAGCCCTCCTTTCTGAAGCTGCAAACTCCTACTTGCTCACCTTTCAACAGACTGGTAGTCGCCAGCAGTTTTTGCTTTGCAAACTTGGCATACCTGTGCCTGCAGCGGGAAGCAGTGTAAACATGGCACATGGATTGATGAGTCGTGCTCCGTCTCCTGCAGATCCTGTGGTCCGATCTCCACTCGTAGCATCACGCCACGATGCTCCCAGTGTGAAAACCTGGGTCAGGGAGAGGTACGACAAGAGCAACCGCAATTCAGAGCTGTGGTGAGCTGTGGATGAGGCTTTTGACCAGGGGTCAGATGACGCCTACAGGTTGTAGACTTTTGCATGAAAGATGAGTTCAGTGCAGCTATGTGCAGCTGCAAGCCTGCTATCCAGCCACACGTCCAAGCCCTGCTGGGCAAGGCAGGCCTTGACATTCTCTGCGGCCTCGGCATTCCAAGCCACATCCCTGTTGTGAGAAGTTCTGTGCCCTGTCTGCGCCCGGCCTGGAGAACGTCTAGTTTGTCGTGCCGCCCACGCCACACCACTGGGATGACAACCTCCAGCCCGTGCGAGTCATGAGACAGGGATGCCTCTGCCTGAAGCCCCGGCTAAATCATGTTGTCGCTGCAGGTGCGTTTTCCCTGTCAGCTGTCACACTGACTAGACTATGGTGACTGGAGAGTGGCATCCCGAAGCTCAATGCTAGCGGCCAGCGCTCACCCAAAGTATTCCAAAGTCTTACCTCATGCAAGCATGCTTGTGCAGGACTCCGTCTTCGGCCTGCCACGGATCCCTAGTAATTCCGACATGCCTTGTGCCCACTTCGAGCTGGCTGATCTCATGAGACTCAGACAGATCTAGCTGACTGCTTCTGCTGCAGCGCAACGAAAGCTTGACATTAATGCACCTTCACGTTGAAACACTGCGCTTCCAGTGTCGCCGCTTGACTCCGTTTGGCAATACAACAATGCATCATTTGGGGGATTCTTACATGCCAAGATGTGCCAAGCCCGACATGGACCTCGTGAACAAAGCGAGCAAAAGGACAGCTACAAGGTGCATCAAGCTTTCGTCGTGAGTCGAGATTGCACACTCCAGACTCGACGCGTATGACCCTCCCTAAAGCATGCCGGCTTGTCGTCTTTCTGCCGCATTGGCCTAAGTTGGTAAGGATGCCAGTGTCACACAATGGCTCGTCATTCAAAATCGGCTCAAGAAAGGTCATGAACTGGGAACAAAATCGAGCTTGACATGAAGCTCTGCTGGAAGGGTTCCGGAGATTGGGGTCCCTCAACTCTCAAATCTCAAACCTACCGATTGATGAACGTTCCAGCGGCTGCCAAGGAGCTTCCCATTTCTTCTTTTTGCTGCTCTTCAAACTTTTTGACTTCGACTTGCTGACAGCTCCGTGTTGTGCCTGAAACAAGCTTATGCCCAGTGCAAAAAGTATGCGGCACGAGCACTTCAGATGCTGTGCCGACTGGTGTCCCTGCCTTCAGCTCTTGAGTGGCAGCCTTTATTTGACTTTTTGACTTGCCTTCACTTCGAAGCCTGTTGCCGGGATATGCCGGGACGAAGCATGCAGCACTGCTTGCGGCTGTGGCTGCACCGGCGCCTGAGGACGAGTTGTTGGATGTCCCTCTGCAGGGCCCGCCGTAGACGCTCAGCGGCATCAGCGTCTTTCGTGGCAGCTGGCTCTTCGACAGCTTCGATCTCGACGGGTTCGCCTTTGCTTTCCTGTCGCTTCCTCTTTTTGCTCTTGAAGTCTGGTTTCTGCGGGGCCGACACCGGGACTTCCTCACTGGTCTCATGAGTCTCCTGCTTCTTTTTGGGCTTCTTGACCATGGCAAGATCGGATGAAACAGGAAGCGTCTTTGGCCCTTACTCGGGACGCTAGCGGACGTAAGTAGACTCTCATCTGCAATGTCTGCCATGGCAGGCTCTGAACAAGATTTCTATGTCAACATGACAATGTGCGCTTGAATTCAGGGAGATGCTGCATCAGAACGATTGCCAAACGGTGCTCTGCGTTCCTGATTCCTTGCTGCCGTTGGCCTGCTCCGATTTTGCATATGGCTGCATAGATGGCCCGGTCTTGGTACTACACGAGCTCCCTAGCATCTGCACCAGGCGTGCATGCAGCAATATCCTCGGCAGCCCTCAAAATATCGCCAGGGTGTGTGCGGGTAGATTCATTGTAGATCGTGCCCCGAGGATACTGCTTGATGTGCCTGTGATGTGGCCATAGCCGGCAGAAAAAAGTGTCTGTACAGAGTGCGATGTGGTTGTAATCTCCGCAGCAGGTCTGTGCAAGATCCAAGACTCCAAGATCTTTTGATCTTTGCGTGCTGTCACTCTGGCAACATTCGTCCTGACTAGGAAAGGGAGAGCGGTAACTTCCCAAACCAACGGACTCGTCGCGGCCTTCTTCGTCATCGCCAGTGAGAACACCCATTACTCGGCTAGAGGCGGGCGTGAGCTCGTAAACCGAGTCGAACTGAGCAATACACAACAACAGTTTCAGCCATTAGAACATGGGGATGTTGTGTTGCTCGCCTGCTTCTCTGAGTCGTTGAGCAACGATCCAAACGCCACCGCCTGAGCTTCTGGCAAGAGCTGAGAACACAAACATGTTCCCACAGATTCCTCCAACACCAATCTTCGCAGGTCGTCGCTGGTGATGCGAAGGGATTCCACCTCATGAAACACATGCACGAGACATTGGACCTTCAATCATCTGAATTTCTGAGATCATCTGCCGTGCGCCTCCTTGGATTTTATCGCCTTCTCCAGCTTCATTGTCGCTTCTTCTGGTGAGTTGACCTCTGCACACATGGTCTCACAGGAAGGACGATTTGGCTGGGCAAGCTCCGAGCCATGCCCAGTGCATTAACCAACTTCTCTTTCAAAGCACGGAGATCGCCAAAAAGCGCAGTGACCTGGTGAGGCGAAGCTCCGGAACAGTCTATGGGCTTGTATTCAATGGATTCTCTTCAAGGATTACAGAGTTTCGGTGGATTCCTGACGCCTCATATGCAGGCTAATCGTGCTGATGGAGTCAGCAGAGCATTGCAGCCAATGGCAAATCGCGCCAAATCCGAAGCACTGTGAGTCAAGGTTTGCCAGCCCCGCGTCTTCGTCGAATGTTGGGGACGGCATGGGATGCAGAATCAGCTGAATCAGCTTCAGTGCCGTCGTCATTTTCCGGGTGTTTCAAGCAATCATAAGTGGATTCGGAACGGCCTGCTCAGTGTCTTCTGCCGTTGCTTGAGGACTTTATGCAGAAGACGGCTTTCTTATTTAATTTGCAACGTACCACACGAAGCCCTTGGCGGTGAGGCGATGCCACTGCCATGCTGCGATGGCACGGCTGGATGCTGGTTTGGGTGCAAGTCCGCCGCGCTAGCAACAACCGTCATAGAGCTAATGAGTGTCATGTTGTGTATGATCATCGCTACTGTTGCCGTCCGACTAAAACACGTGATCTCGAAGTCAAGCTGCTACGTGGATTGTAAGCCAAATCTACCTGCAAACGATGACAAGAGCTAGTGAGAGAGTCGCGAGGCAGAGAGAATGTACAGAAAACTGCCTCGAGCGCAGAGACCGCCAGGAGAAGGCCCCGGCCTAGGGTGCGGCGAAGTGAGCCGCCCCCCGGCTCAGTCGGGCGAGAGAAAGAAAAGCCCCGGCCTTGGGTGCGGCAAGGCCGCCCCCCGGCACAGTCGGGCGAAAGACGACAGCCCCGGCACCACAACTAAAACACGTTCAACACAGCAACACTGCACAACCAGAACAACAGACCAACGACTGCATTTCTTCGAGCATGTATTTGTGCTCTGGACTCGCGAAGCTCGAGCGGCTTTGTTGGGGTTTGAGAACGGGCCGACGCCAGCAAAAACAGGGACGAACGGTCCGGATGCACCGCTGACGCCAGTCTGCAGCCTCAGGGAAGCGTTTGAATGTGATAATAAGTGCTGCTGAGTTGAAGCCCTGCGCTGACAGTCTGCCATGCATCACGCCTCCATGTCTTTTGTGAAAGATGCGGGCTGGTTTCGAGGGTAATTGTTGGGTGCACGGACGGAGTTTGCTCTATGCATGACAATGCCATGGACAAGAAGGTGCGACGCAACTCCAACCCATTGGATGAATGTACCCAATTTCTGACGAGACACAGGAGAACTGTCAGAAGCCCGAAAAAGCTGCAGGTAGCATGAGCTAGCTTTCGTGATAGAAAGCAGCAATGCCTGGACCTAAGACCTCAAACGCTCCGGTTTGAGGGAGGCGCGTATGTATGGAGGTCAACCTGCTGAATGTCGCGGGAAAACTCGGATCTAATATCTGGCGACCTCCTCTGCTTACGACCGCCTGTGACGGTTGCAGCAGCGCTGGCAGCAGTGAAACACTTCCACCGCAACACACTGCAACTCAAACTTTGGGCCTTGACATCTTCCGCGAACCGACGAATGGCAGTCAATCGCAAACCAAAAGGCGTGGACCTGCATTTCCATGGCCAGCTGGGCCTCTGCAGATGTCACCGCCCACCTGTGATGCGCTCTCTTGCCGCTGTTTTACAGAGGCACGAATAAGCAAATAAGCATCACGCATGCTTTGTACTTCGTCGGGCCCGAAGGAGCTGATGTACGCCTCGAGCGCTGCCAAAGACGCTGACAGCAATGCCAGCTGTGCAGCTTGGGCATGAGCTTTCAGGGAGTCGGCTGCACTAGGATCCTCCAGAAAGCCAGCCAAATCTTTTTAAGAATTTGGAAGCCCAACTGGAGCTATCATGCGAAGCCTGCGAGAAAGGATTGGAAGCTTCCTCGCTTGCCTGTGAGATTTCCAGAATCCGGCATTGAGTGGCACACTGTGGCACAACCCGCATCCGCCTCTTCTTCACCCCAGGCGCCAAAAGTCCCCGCCAGCTTCTCAAGTTGATACCTCCGCCAGTTGCAAGCCTAGAAGCCTAGGGCCTGGCACTTGACTGCGATCTTCAGCCGTACCTTTGGTCGACGCGGCGAAGGTAGTAGCCAAACATCGCTGACATTGCGTAAACCTCAGGCTCTCTCGAAGCCAGACGGACACGGCATGACACGAACAGACGCACGATGTTACCCGATGGCTCCAAGGGCTCAACCTGGCCAGCTTGAAACAAAGCAATCTGCACAACGCCCATTCCTCCAGCGAAGGAAGGGTTGCCTGGCAAGCTTGAATTCTGTCACCATCATCCCCTATATCCTACAAGCCTCTAATTTGTGTCGTATCGGCCTCCTTGCTGCCCAATGATGCGGAAGAGATGGTCCCGCACAAGTTCCAGTGCATCTGCAGAGTAGATGTCCGTGGTGAGACCCTGCACGGGAGAGTTGAGCGGAGAGGTTCACGACTTGCTCAAAGCCGCCTTGAGATCCACATTTCCGAAGCGCACGTCGCCACCCTCTTTCAACTGTGGTATCAAGGGTACCTGACAGGTGCTCTTGAAATTTCTCATGACTGTCATCGTGAAACAGTGACACATATAGACACGAGTAAAGCAGCTCCGAGGATGCTGCTTGCAGCTGCTGAAACTTGCGGCACACCTTGAAAGGACGGTATGCAATGATGCCACGGCCACGGTATCCAACAAATGCTTGCACGAGCCTTCAAATAGAGCAGCTCTGTGACAGCACCTCAGAACTTTTCGCATGGCTGAAGTGGCACATTACAGGCTTTCTGCTGCAGCGGTTTTCAACAGCATGGACTCCGCAGTAGCTTGAAGCATCACAGAACATCGATAAACAGTTTGGTCGAGGAGCGAATGCGTTCGTTCATCTTGACTTCCTCAATCCGCTTTCTCAGCACCAAGGTGTCCTAGCAAATGAACAGCGCGTTAGCGACATGCCACTGAAGCTGACATCAACGGAGCACCTCTTTGGCATTGCCCTCCAAGTCCTGGGCGACTTGCAATCGAGACTGGGGGCAACTGGAGACCTCAAAGCATCTAGCTGCTTGAGCTTTTCGAGCCTTCTTCTGCTTCTCCTCGTCTTCTTTCTCAACTTGGAGCTTCTGTCACAGTTGTCCAGCTGGGGATCTCTCAATCGAAATCAGAAAACAGGTTTGCGGGTTTTTGCGCCCGTCACCTCGAGGTCTTCATCCACAGTCACGTCAAAGAGAACGGGATTCTCCTTCTTTGCTTTGTCAGTGCACACACTATCGTCTGTGCTCGTATCTCTCGTCGCTTCGGCCTTCATCAGGTAGTAGGACTTCTGCGCAAGGCCCGTGTAGACTTCAGCAGGCCCAGCCTAAAAAGAGACGCATTGTCAAATAACTCCCATTCCCTTCCGCATGCTTTTCGTTGCAGCGGATCCTTCCACTTCTCCGGAAGATCTGATGCCCGCATCATAGATCTTCTTGGAGTGAGCACCTGCAGCCAACCGATCGTAGCCGTCGAATTCCCGTCCGGTTTGTACATGAGCAAGTTAAACTACATGTCAGACATGTGGCCTTTGGATGCCAATTTGCGAAGGTCAAGTGGTGCAGGTCGTGCAGGTGCAGGAGTTGCAGGGCGGCCACCTCGGCTCGGCACGGATCTGCACCGGAACGGAAGGTCTCGGCCCGGCGAGCCCGATGTTTTTTTTTTGCAAATTGCTAAACACGGAATGGGTACTCATTCTGCGGGGAATCTCGAACAAGTTGGCTTGGCACAGTGTATCACCCCTTCTTCACATGTTCAGCTGCCCCCATCAACAAATGCTCCTCATCGACAGATGCTCTTCTCCACGTACTTCGGAAAAAGATGGAAAAAGCTTTCCCCAAGTCGGGCTCCAAGAAGCGAATGCTGCTGATCATTGCCATGAGGTGGCACGAAGACACGGGAGCTGAATCGTCGACAGTTCCACGCTTGGCGTCCTCATGCGGTTTCCTGCCGTTGATGTTGTGCAGCGATCGTATGATCCGTTTATGTATCTATTCCTCGTCTCGTCTAATTCACGACGTTGTTTCAACCTTTCAGGCTTGAAAAAGCCAACATCGCCTCAAGCCACTGCTTTCCCCCGGCGCTCCCGAGGCTGCAGTAACCCGCATGACATCCTCATGCTGTCCTCTGGTATTCATTGCAGTAGGCACCGCAAGCTGGCAGGCTGTATAGAAGCTTTTTCTGAGAAGCTTGCGTGGCTGCTCGGGACTCTGGCTTTCCGGAGCCCATGCTTGAAACTCCGTTCCTGGCTACTCACGCGCATGCCCGTGCTAGTTGCGAAAACATATCCTCGGGTTGGTCCGCTTCCGCGACATGCCTACCTTTAGCCCAACTCGTCAAACAACTTTGTAAGAAATAGGCGCAACATCCACGAGCCCGACCACAATCACAACAACAAAACCCACCACGACCACCCATACTGGCACCGGCACCAGCACCAAAACAACAACCGGCACAACCACAACAAGAGCCGCAACCACAACCAGAACGACGCCAGTCATAGCACTGACAACGACAACCATCATCCTGCTAATGATAAGGATGATACTAGTAATTACAGTCATAATGCAGAGAATTATCATAGTAGCCAATAGCGATAATAATGATAATCGTGACAGCAGTGGTAATGACAGTAATGGTGGTCATAGCAGTTGTAACAGTGACAAAGCTCCGATGCCTTCTTACGCGCACGTCTCGCAAGACAGACAGGCGTTTCGATTTGCACAAGCCAGTACTGTTCACCGATTGTTCTCCGTGTGAAATCTCAGCGTTTTCGCAAAAAATTTGTTGAAACTATTGAACTTGAAAACACTCTTGGACAGTAGAGCGTCTTCATGCTATGTAGACGGCAGCATGGAGAGTTCAGCTGGGTTTTGTCATTGCGCCGCGGTGTCTCGGGATGTGCTCAAACTCGAGGAGTTTCGAAAGTTTCAACTGTTTCCCGCAAGCCTTGTCTTTGTTTCTCGAATTGTTTCTGAAGCGTTGCCTGGGCTGTTTCGTGGTGGTGGGTCTGACTGCTTCTCTTTGCCGATTCTCACGGCATTTGCAACACTTTGAGAGATGCATTGCATACATCAGACGGTTACTAGAAGCATATCAAGTAAAAAGAGTCGTTGGGATCATAAACAAACAAGACATCCTAAGGAGATGCCGAACATGTCTTGACGCTGAACATGCGAGGCAGCCATACCTCTCGTGACAGGGTCTTTGTTGACCTTGTGGCTGGCCCGAGATTTGGAGCAATACTGCAAGCGAAAAGCCCAATCCTTGACTCCTAAACTTTAAACCTACACCGTAAACTCGAAAAGCAGCAAGCCAGCACGATACAGCTTCAGCCACGGGAAACTTGCTTCAAACACCTACAAACCTTCAAATAAATAAACTTATAAGCTGGAAGCCCCGTGAAAGCAGGCACAGTAGCGGGCATCTATGGTTTCGTGCGCTTTCTTTCTATTCGGAGTGTTTAGGAAGCAAAACTCGAAGCTTCAGCAGTGACGGGCCGCGGGTCTGTGGCACAACAAGGCAAATAGGGAGGGCGTGAGATTGGGACAGCCCCAGCTCACTGACTTTTGAGCAGTCTTGTGCTTGCTTCATGCTTTTGCACAAGAGGCTTCCCAAGGAGCTGCTTTGCCACCTGAAATCATTGTGGTGGCCATTTTTTCTTTCACTGCAGAGAGACGTCATCCTTTTCGAACTCTAGATGGAAGCAAGGGAAATAATGCAATTCCGCTCAGAACACCCCTGAAACGGTTTGGAAGTCTTTGGAAAGCCCTAACAGGGCCAAAATCACCGTGGGAGGCTTTTGGGAAGACTTACAAGGCCCCAGCGCGAAGTTGCACGAAGTTCTGAGGTCCCAAAACAGCAGAATATTCAATATTTTCATGAGTTTTCAATCCAAACAAGCCGCCGCACGAAGTTGGCGGATTTGGAATGCTTTTGCGTAATTTTTGCAAAGCTTGCTCAGTTTTGCCTGATTTCGCATGAGTTTGAAGAGTTTCCCGCGTAACATATTTGCTGTCCAGGATTTGAAGCTGCCAGTGCAGATCCTTGGAAAATTTCAAAGCAATTGAATCATGTCCAAGCCTGTTGGGTGAAATCCACAGACATTCAGGCACTTTTCATTTACTAAGACATTCCATTGCATTTGTGCTTCGCGCGTTGCACTGTGTCACAAGTTTTGGTAGGTTTTTGATGCAGTTTGCAGGATCATGTATTTTTTTGTTTTTTTCTGCAGATTGACATCCTAAATCCTGCGCCGACCACGCGTCATAAGAGACAGAGATTTATGTGCCAACGCACTCAACAAATGCTATAGCAGCGGCTACCATTCTTTGGAAGCCTACACCTGTGAGACCGATTGCGTTACAACTTTCGGTCATAAGCCGGAAACATAAGACAAACCTTCAACCCCATAAGTCTGGTTAAAGCCGCAGTGCTGCTAAGTATTTGTGGGATCGCAAGCAGATCCCAGCGAGCCTGAGATAAAGTCCGTTTCAGGATCAGGGGGCAGTTCAAACTAACCCAAGGTCAAACGCGAGTTTTTCCACAAAATATTTGTAGAGAAGAAATTCTGAAGGCATCTGGCAGTTACAGAACTCTGTCAGTAAGATCATCGGAAAATGCCTCGTCACGGATTTTGACCAGGATCAGGAGTCAGAAACGCCTTTCAGTATTTTCCCATTAATAGTAGTACTGTCTTTCATGGTAAGCCTCAATCCTAACAATAACAGTATGCACACCACCACCACCATCAACAACAAGAGCAGCAACTACTACTACTACTACTACGACTACTGCCACTACCACTACCACTACGACGACGACGACTACTCCTACTCCTACTACTCCTAATCCTACTCCTACTCCTACTACTACTACTTCCAACAACAGCTACAACTACAACTGCTGCAACTACTACTTCAACTGCAGCAACAGCAGAAACAACAATAACAAAACACAGCAGCAGCAGCAATGACGAAAACGACCGAAACAAAAAGAGTAACTATCACAGTGGCTTGGGCCTCTTGGAGACGACTGTAGCGGAAATGCAATTCGGCATCAAAGCACTTGCACTGGTAGGAAGGTCTCTACAGCATTGCCCACTTTGCCTGTCCTAGCCTGTTCTCCACTTGTCTTCTCTGCGAGGGGTTCCATTCACAGATGAATGATTGGGTAGACACCGCATCTCATGCAGCGTTTAGGGCTTCCGGGATCAAGGCATCTCCAGGCCACTCCATCACATAGCTCTCGACGTTTGCCGTTTGCATCCGTTTGCTGGCAGGGATGCATTGGAGACATTGCTTGGTCGGTTTCGAAGCACCCATGCTCGGCGATGGCAGGTAAATTGTGGTCTGTGTGGGGCTATGTATGTGGGTCTTGGATTTGAGGCTGAGACGGCCCCAAGAACTGCAGATCCTTGGCAAGGCAGTGAAGAAGCCAAAGCCACACCAAAGCCACACCCGACACGGCGACACGCTCTTGGAGCTGCGCTGAGCAAGTTTCGTCTGGAAAGGCTCCTGGCCGTCCGGGCCGTCCGGCCTCAGAGGTGTAGGAGGAGTGTGTCGGACTGCAGGCAGTGCCGTGTTGCGGCAGTGCCGGAACTGGAAATAGGCTGAAAGGCTCAGAATGCTGCAGGATGTCGCTAATGCCCACGACATGGTGTCGCTCGACATGGACACTCCCTGTGATTGTCTGCAAGAGCTGTGCGCTAGATCGAGCCCTTGGGACAGAAATGATTCTGACCACAAGAGCTAGCAGCCTAACACCTGCTCACGGAACGTTGCTGTACACTGGACAGCGTCTCTGTGGGGCAATGTGGGACCATGCGACAACACATACGACATACGGCTGCGTGAGGTATCTTGAATGAAAGCGTCGTGCAAAGATATCAGAGCGGCACCTGCAGAGGCGAAGAGAGACAGCTACAACTCAGCCACTTGCTGTCCATCGGCGCAAAAGCTGTTTTATCCTCTGGGCATCACAGTGTATCAATGAACCTCGGATTTCTCTCATACCCGTTACATCCCTTTACCTTCTGCCCTGACACTGCATCATCATCATCATCATCTACAACAAAAACCCTTTCGGACGTCGAACATGACAGTGCCAGTTTCGGCACTTACAAACACAGCATAGGGGCGTACTGCATCGAAGCCTGGAAGTCACGCTGCATGTCAAGATAGCTGAGAAAGAGAAGGTAAGTTGAGCAGCCTATAGTCTTGAAGTCTTGTCAGGAGAATCACAGGAACATTATCATGTCTGAGCTGCCCGCGGGGCGCTCTTCATGCGCAGTGAAGCACATCATACTCAGCGCTTGGAATGCAGAATCTTAATTTACTAGAACGATGTAGACTGCAGGAGCTGCTGTAGCTGTTTCGGGGTTGCGATGCGGTATGCCATTCTCTGGTAAAGCGACCAGATCTCTTTGAGTGGCCGCACAGAGTCGATGCACTGGAAGATTCTGCCGCAGCTTCTTCCATCAATCGCTGTCCTCCCGCACCCCCTGAGTTCGGTCACGACCTGCAAGCCAAACTTGGACGTCTGCTACATCACCCCTTTGCAAGCCGACGCTCAAAACGCCTAATGCCGGTGGAGTCGCTCCACTCTCCACATGTAGCCTAGAGCGACGCCCCCCTCTGCTACACTGCTGCGCAATGCTGCGCTCGCTCATCAAAGAGCCTACGGCCTACGCCATGCCTCGACATCTCCTGCAGCGAGAGTACCAGGCTGGACAGGCCTTGGCCGCTCAACTTGCAGTGTGAACGCAGCATGGATTTGTAAACAACATCAAAGTTAATTAATTTAATTAAACCGTGCATGCAAGCGACCTTGTAGTTTCGGAGCAGCATGACGAAATAGGAACGCGATGTTGCCTGCAACAGGTGTTCCGACACACGAGCGGCAATGCTGTTCCAGATCTGCAAAATATCTGGGCAAGGGGCTGAGCACTGAATGCGCGTCTGCCGCCGACATTTCCAGGGCAGTCGTGAGGGTTATAGCCTATGAGCAGGATGCCTTCCGCGGCCTATACCAGACAGTGCTCCTGAACGTCTAAGAAGTCAGCTAACTCAGTCGTGGGCACTGAAACAGCCGCTGCTCCGAAGCTGGGAGAAAACATCGGACAACAGGCACAGTGGTGGCAGTGCCTGTCAATGGCAGCGTGAAGAAGACAGAGTCTGCTGGGCACGAACACATGGCACCTTCTCGAGCAGAGGCATGAAACTGTCTACATCCCTCAGTCTTTGTTTCGGGATGCGCAGGTCACCTTGGTAGCAATGTGTTCCAAGATGACACCTCACTCTCAGGGCCTGAGCCAAGCACGGCGACTCTGTCTCGCGGGCCCTTTCCAAGTATCTTCTCCTGCCTTGCACTTCGCAGGTCTGACAGGCCATGATGGCGCCTGAGATCAAGAGGTCTTGCAAGTGACGGGACAAGGACCGAAGTTTTCAGACACGGAGCGGCAATCGCATCTTCTGTCTGGACAGCATCGGGCTTTCGAAGCCTCAGAGCACTTACAGTCTTACCCTACCGCACCGACAATCTGCGAACAAGCACGACCGAGAACGTTTGCGAGCTTGGTGCAACGGCAGTGCAGACAGGTCGTAGACCTTGGCCTCAGGAATACCTCTGAAGAATATGTTGCGGCCGCGTTTGGCGAAAGTCTACATGTCTGCATGTTTGCGACAAACAAGATGCCCCACGGCGCACGTTCCTTACCTGCATGGCGCGTCCTGGCTTCGACCGTTGCTTGGAAAGGCACGCCGCAAGTAGAAACATGCTTCGAAAAGGTATATAAACCTAATGACCGAATGGTCATTCATGCTGAGCTTCTTGCCACGATGAAGACATCTTTGCCATTTGCCTCGGAACAGGACAGCCCATGCATTGTCCTGATGAACAGTGTGCGGGGAGTTGACGCACTTGGAGTTGACGCACTTGGTGCTTAGTCTGCTCTCCCACGTCGGAATTTCTGAGTGAGACACGGTAGGAAGCCTTTTTGACCATGCTCATACCTGCGATGATCTTGAGGTGCATGAGTTTATAGAAAAGAGTTGACTGTCAGGATGCATCGACTTGCGTGAAGGTGTTTCGGTACCCTCGTTGACTCGTTGAGCAGTGCCTAGAGTCCTAGAGCGTGCCTCTCTGCATGACCGGAAGACCTTCGGCTTGCGAGGCCGGATACATCCGGATACGAGTGGCTGTTGTTGATCATTATGAGTTTTGCTCAGACAAGATGTGCACGGTCCCTACGCACTGCTAAGGATGCGATGACACCCGCACATCAGGCGCGTGCACACGCGCGTTTGTGTGTGTGTGTGTGTGAGAAGCACAACTCCGAAAAACCACGACTTTTGGGACTTGGTGTTCTGGAATGGTACCGTGAGACTGAGCCAGGTATGAGCATGTACAATCCTCGAGATGACCTTCATTATAGTGTCGTGCTCAGGCCCGAATCCTCCGCATGACTCTCACCTCCCTCCGCAGGAGGGCACAGCTCGTGATTTAACTTCGCACACAGACATCTTTCGCCTAACATGCCTGACCAAAGCTTCAACAGATTTCAAGATCAACGAGAGCAGCACCAGCAAGGAACTAAGCTAGCTCTTTGTCTTCCTAGCGAGACGTTTTGCCATGGTCTCTGGTAGATCGCGAGACCAGGTTACTCAATTGCAGTTCCTGAAGTCTGCTTGTCGCAAGTCTGGCCATATCTGCTCGTTCACGTCCATTCTCTGCCATCTCGTCTGGACTTACCGACGAAGCACTTGCAGTCTGCAGAGGGCTCACGAGCGGAGCTTCGCTCGCAAATTGGCAATTTCGTCTCTGAGTGCCAGCTCCTCCGATATCTCCAAAGATGTCCAAAGCCATTCGTCACTGCAATCCAAGCCGGAGTTGCGCGCTCTTCGACCCATTGAAAGCCAGCAGTTGCCTCCTGCACCAGACACAAGAATCAGACGGTCGCACCAGGCTCCCATCTACCCGCAATCCAAGGCAAAGACTCAACCGAACATGTGGAAAAGGCAGCGTGGATACTTGTTCAAGCCCATCCTCGCAATTCACATCCAGGTAATCACTTTGGTCACTTTGACCTGCAAACCCAGCCGGTCGTCGGGGGTCTATAGAGCTGCGGCGTTGAGAGGCTGACGGAGAATGTGCACATCCGGATGCACCTGGGACCTGACAAGCATCCATTTACGGCTTTATGGCACGGGCACGGGCCATGGCTCATGGGGGATGGGTAAGTGCTCGGGCGCACGCGACGCAAATTCCTTGGCTTCCTGAACAGCTCTCGGCCCAGGGATCTGTCAAGACAAGATTTCTGGGCGCCAGGCCTCCAACGCCTCCAACGAGACACTTGACAGGAGACAGCTTTCTTTCGTCTGACAGTCTCTGTTGTGTGATCTGCCTTTGCCCTTTGGTTTGATACCGAGCAGACCAGACGTTCATGGTCATGCTTGCATCTCTCTTAAACTCGCTTCATCGATCCCCATGCCTTTCACCTTGAAGTTGGCGGCTGGGACCACCAGCCGCCGACTCAGGAACCCCAAAGCTTCAAGCTCACCTTTGTCTGCCGAAGCTTCCGCAGCGCATGCAGCGAGGATCTCAGCCAATGTGACGAGACTTGAAATCATGGGCATACATGCTCACACGCTCTCTGGCATCAACGGTCTCGTGGATTCCAGCCACCAAGCCGCCCTATCCTTGTTGCTGTTATCATTTCGCTGGCATCTTTGCGACATGTAGTTCCAGCAGAAACAGCTGTGGCCAGGATTGCCACTCCAAACATCTCTATCCCTGTAACTGTTGCCATGTTTCACGGTTTCACGCATCCGAAAAACAGAAACTCGAACCCTCACGAGGATTTCGGCTCCAAGCCCCTCCCATCCTCCCATCCCTGTGACCGTTGCAAGTTTTGGAGACAACGCGAGGGCCGCGTTTAGAAACCACACCTGTTTGGAGCATTCCGCTCCCGGGAAGGGGGCAGGAAGGACGCCTGACCACATAACCATCTATGGCCCATGTTGCATATTTGCATCACGATATTGAAAATTGAATTGTTCGAAACAGCACAGTGGGCGAGCGCGCTGGCCACCGGATGAGGATCTGACCATGGCAGTCATCCGGAAACAAGTGCATTCCGGTGTCACTGCGCATCGGAGCCGACTGACCCTTTGCATGACTTGTGCAGAAAGGCCCTCCGGAGATCTCACAAGTTACAGTTTCTTGTGGGCCGGCACGCAGGCATCGAAACGTGGGCAACATAACAGGTCTAGCTGAGTCTAGCTCAGTGCAAGAGTGCAGCACTGTTGGCTTCGCTTGGCTGCAACAATCAGATGGGAACGGTGATGGCCGGCCAGCGCCGAAGCAACGGACAGGTGGACAAACTTGTTTACGTGCAACACACACCGAACTACTACGCTCACACTTCGGGTTTATGCACTAGTCACTAGTCCACTGTGCAGGGGACTTCGTGCCACTGCAAGCACTTGGCACTACGTGCCTGGCCAAGCGACGCGAGCGAAGCGCGGCTCGCGTGCGGGAGTGGTGACGGAAAAACACTCTCAGGCCTTGGGCCGTTCGCAGCAGGCTAAGAAGATCTAAGAAGCTCATGCGGAACACAACTTTTTCCAAAAAACACGAACAAAATCAACACTTTGCTCGCTTGTCCGTAGATGCACACGTGCACTACACGACAGGCTTGTTTACGAACCAGTTCGCTCACACATCGGATTTTTGCACTACACTGCAAACTAGCTGACTTGTCGATTGGCCCCTGGCCCACTCGCCATCTTTTTCTGAATATACACTCCCTCCAAAGGGTTAATTCGTCCACAGGACATCAGTGTCCTTCGCACGAATGCCTCGTTCGTCGTCCAGTTGATCGTTTTTGTCTGTGGTACGCACTTCGCAAAGAATTGCCGCATGAAGCAATCCAGTTTTAGTACAAGTAGACTGCACTGAAAGCGAATGCCACAAGCACTGCCTTGTTCTGAGCTGCGACCTGACAGCGAAGGGCTTCTAAGACTTCAAAGGCACCGAAGACCGCACGTAACCAAAGACCATAGAAACGTGGCAAAGCACGGCACCTGTTGTGTCAGGATGTGCACCTTCTGCGCCAACCCCCTGCACAGGCGATGATTTCAATTCCTGACCCATCCTGCGTGCTGAAGATCCGGTCCTGACCGTGTTTCCGACCTGGTGGAAGGTGTTTTTCAAGTCCTCATCGTTTCGGCAACGCACCCGATTGGCAAAGCGACCGGTGTCAGGCTGCTTCTGGGTCCTTCTCAACCCTGCGTAGGATCAAGGAAATTTCTGATGCGTGTCTAGCCCGTTCATGTGCGAGAACCTGTGCACTAGTTGCATGTAGCTGCGATCAGAGCACATGGAGGCCGCCTGGTTCATGGCAGCATGCATTCGCGAGATTTGATGAACCTTGGCAGGTGGCTCGCTATTGAATGAGAAGGCCTGACGAAATTGAAAAGAGCAGTATCCATCGGCGAGAAGTGTTTGTATGCCACAGTGCGCAAGACCTTGTTGGATCGAGATTGCGATTCCTGGAGATATCTGTTGAGCGTCTTTCCCGCTCCCGACCCAGGCCACGACCACATGCGGAGTCTGACATGGCCTCTTGGAACCTACAGTAGCACTTCAGCCGGTATCTTAGCGACATGTGCCCCATCCGGGAACTTGTGACTTGTGACGGCTGCCCAGAAGTCTGGTACCCTTCTCGGCGCGGTTCTTTTTTCGTTTACTCTGGTCAAACTGCCTCCAGAAGCCAGATAGTGCATCTGGGCTGGTGATTCATTGAATGTGCTTCGAACAGCAACTTCGCAATCTGAGCTGAGAAGCCATGCAGTCGCTGGCGGCAGACCTGCTTGCCTCACGAGACGTTCGAGCCAAGATGCACTTTCATCGCTGACGCTGCCTCCAGGCCCTGCTCCCAGTTTGCATTCTCCGCCTGCATTGTGCCATTGTGCAGCTATTTGTATTCAGTGCGAGAGAGGCAGTCCAAAAAAACGGCTTGCTTTGGCTGGCCTTGAGCAGGGATGTGCAGGTGGGGGGAGGGCAAACTGCTCGAATATGTAATATGGCCAATGGAGTAGCGCCATACTTTATTTCGATCACGACCTTGCATGCTCTGGCGTGTCGTCAGTGTGCATTGACGGCTGTTGGTGTTCTGTGTCTTGCTTCTGCTGTTGATACCGTCATCATTATTGATATTGTTGGTAGAACAACTGGTCTTGAATCAAGCTTTGCAGCTTTGGCCTCTTTGAACGATTCGGATTTCCCAACATGCACCCTCTTGGCTTATAAGGCAGCAATGGTACTAAGCCCAAGGGGGGCACTACTGGGGCGTTCTTAAGCATGACTTGGCTCGGCTAGCGCAGCAATACGAGTACGGCTTGCACTCAAGACGGATGGACTTGCACACATTGCCACGCAAACAAACATAGATACTGAGGGAAGACCATCAAAGCAAGCATAAACATGGCTTTACACGGCGTGACTCTTATCAATCTGGCAACCTATAGGGCCTATATCTTTGGCCATCTGTGGCCGTGACTGGTGTCTGAGAAAGCCGTGCTTGTAGTAAAAGCTCTTGCCTCATGAGTGAAAGACCCGTAGCTAGTGCGTAGGACAAGCTATTTAACTTTGCTCGGATGATGCTTGTTTGGTCCAGTCTCAGAAGAAATGACACGACAGTCGTTACCGCGTTTCGGTCTTTCTTCCGTGTTTTGCTCAATTCATGTTTCATACATTCTCACTTCCTTCACCTTGCTCGCTTCTGACCTCCTCTCCTTCCCTCAGTCCTTGCCATGCTTTCTTGCGTTCGTCGGTACTTCCAAACAAGAACTAGGAACATCCACCCGGCGGTCAAAACGTCTCCAAACCGCAAAACCCTAGGCCCTAGGCAACTCCAAGGAGCATGCACAAAAGAAGAGACCCCCTCCCTCACCGCACACACTAAACGAACCAACAAAGAGGCCCTGCATTCAGAAGCGCGAGTGGCAGTATGTGGCAGTCTGAACATTTAGTGCAAGTAGAGTGGCGGAGGGTGCGGAACTGTGCGCTGTGGACCAAAGCTGGCTCGAAAGATCCTGCCCAGCCACACCGGCAATCTGCGCACCACTCAGACCAAGAAAGAAAAGCAACCGCGGCAGGTCCTGATGGCCGGAGAAGGCATCTCCACATGAACTCCTGGACGGCTTCCAGCTCCTCCCGGCAACTTTGCAGCTCGGCATTGACACGTCAAGCCGCCGGATCTCGTGTATGAAGATAATCCAGTGGGCCAGATTTAGGGTCTCCTGCGAAAAGGTGCATGAAGATTGCTTCCATTGCTTCCAGTTCCATCGGCTATCGCCAATTCTCGTGAGGATGTAGTTTTATAAGAATCTCTGCAGGCTACAGCTGGGTTTGCATGGATTAATTTCCGGCCAGGGTCTGGGCATGTTGGCTTGCGTTTTTTTTGCATTTGCGGTTTGCGTTTTTTTTGCATTTCAGATGCCTTGCCTTTTTTTGCATTTGCTGTTTGTGTTTTTTTGCAGCTTGCATTTGGATTGCATTTCTATTTTGCGTTTTTTTTTTGTAGGTTGGTTTTTGTTGCATTCGTTGCTTGCATTGTGTTTCTGTTCTCTTGTTGCTGCTACTGCTGTTGCTGTCGCTGTTGCCGTCCCCATCGCCGTTGACGGCGCCGCTGTTGTTGTTTGTGCTGGTGGTGTTGGTGGTGGTGCTGGTGGTGGTGGTGATGTTGGTGGTGTCACGGCGCTCGTCATGTGTCTTATCCCTGCGGTATCATCTCATGTGTTTGTTTTTACGTTTGCTGTTGGTGGTGTTTTCGTGGTTTTGATTTAATTATTCTGGTTGCAGTCGTTGTTTGCAATGCGACCGTGTTCGCGAGGCTTGATTTTGCAATTCCTCCCTGGTCAGTGCATTTCCTATTGCAGCTACTGGGTTTATACAGACTTGCTAGTGCATCGTGAAGTGGGTTCATGTCTCTGCTGGCCGTGTTGCTTGCTACCTCTGAACAACAAGCAAGTCAGGGACCAAGTTCAGTCCAGCGCTGGGGAAGTTGTTATACGGCGCACAGCTTACACATCACTTGCACCGCATCCGAATGTGCTTCACACAACAGGTCGCACTGTCGGCGTGCCTCCAATTTTGCGATCCTTTCTTTTGTGCACTGGCTGGGACTCACAATGCGGTGAATGGTGAACTGTGAACTAAAGTTCGCAAGAAGCCTGCATTTGCCCAGTCGCATCAAGTTCAGAAACCCTGGAATAAACCTGAGGTTATATAGAACTGGCCCTCATGCATAAACCCTGGATTAAACTTAAAACTAAACCTAAGCACTAGGGTCTATATCCTGAGCTTGTGCCTTCAACCCAAAGCCCACCATACGAACGCCAATCCTGAAAGCTCAAATCGAAGGTCTTAGACCCGAGCCATGACCAGAACGTGGCATGAACCCAACTGTCCGATACCGTTTAACCTTGTCAAAGACCATGCTAGAACCTCCTGCGTCCTATGCTTTGGCCCAAATTACAACCTCGACTGACCCTTAACTTCGCTCAGCCTTCAGCCCGAGAGCCTCAAGACAGCAGCCTCTGAACTCTAGAATGGCGCGACCATAAACTGGCTGCTAGCTGACGAGCGGGGCAATACCAGACCCTTGGTTGCATGCCCAGGCCCAGGCACTAGATTCACCAGATAATCAGAGTTGCCAAACTTGAACGTCCTATGAAAGTGTATGCCCAGTGTATGTGTATGGTACAAGATGCTTGCAAGCCTGCATGCATAGCTGGAAACATGCTGAGGAATTCGTGTTGCCGACACAATACGACACTAGGCACCGGGGCTTTGCAATGGACGCATGCAATTCGAATTGCATCGCCTACACGAGCTTAGCTCTTGCTGCTTCCAGCAAGGCAGCCTGGATACTGCAATCCTCAACATTGCTCGCACGGCCAATCAAGAGAGCATTGGCTTCAACGATGGATTTCATGCCTTTATCGTAGCGCTTAGCTGCATCTTGGTCACCCCCCGGAGTCGCTGTCATCATCCGGATGCCATGCGCCATCATAGACTCGATCACCAAAGCTTGAATTTTTTTTGGCATCCTCCGTAACAGCATCATAGGTCACCCTCACGGAAGAAAACACGTCCTTGGTGTCGGAGCCCACACCATCGCCATGCTTGTCCAAGAAGGATCCCATCGATTTGAGCTCCTGATACTTATTGTGTTCATGGACCTGTCTGTTTTAGAGAGGGCCTGTTAGGATGCGAAAAAGAAACCCAGCTC
Organism: Symbiodinium sp. clade A Y106; assembly: GCA_003297005.1. Lineage (NCBI taxonomy): Eukaryota > Dinophyceae > Suessiales > Symbiodiniaceae > Symbiodinium > Symbiodinium sp. clade A. Next base: position 56,670 of record BGNK01003638.1, read on the forward strand.
GTCGAAACCCGATCCAGACATGCGAACCTAACATGTACACACACACACACGTACATAAGTTTACTAAGTTTACATACATACATACATACATCCATACATACAAATACAAGTGCAAACACAAGTACAAATACGAACACATACATACAAGTACACACATACAAATACAGATATACAAATACAACCACAAATACGAATACCAATACACATACATACATACATCTGTGTGTTTCTCTCTTGCTACACATGGCCTCGGCGAAGACCTTGATGCCTTTCCGCAAATTCTTGCCGTCCAGGTCGTCCAAGTGCTTGACGTACTCGTCGAGTACATCGGCGATCGTAGATTCGGCCGAGAGGCCCGCCTTCCATGATGACTCCCCGGCAGCGTGTTTCTTGTCGCACAAGCCAAGAAGGCGTTGGCTTTCCGCAAGAACCTTTTGCTCCATGTCCTTGAGCTTCCGTGTCATCCCAAAGGTTGTGCGCGAGGTACTGCTCGAAACTCTGGACAGTGCCGGTGGTCAAGTCACAGAGCTTCGCCAAGGGAGATTCGGCATCTGGGGCTAGCTGCGCCTTGATCTTCTCCACGATCTCCTGCATGTAGGGAGGGTTTTGGGTATGGCTCAAGGTTCAGGGCTTGTAGGGTTTAGGGGTTAAGGCCAAGGCTTAAGGCTTAAGGCTCATGGTCCAGGCTTTAAAGTTTAGTGTAAGGCTCAAGCTTAAGAGCGATCTCCTGCAGCTGGCTGACGGTTTTCTTGTGCCTCGTTCGTCCAGCCTCCATTTCATCTAGGAGCTTTTCCGTGGTTGGATCTAGGAGAATCGCCGTGACTTCCTTCTTCTTGATCATCTTCTTCACACCGCTCGCAAGAAAGGTGGACTGAGACACCAGAATCAGCAAGCTGTGCACCAAGGCAGCGACGTCCTTCATCGCATCATCCGTGTACACCAAGCTCACGGCACCGGCAGCGCTGCCTTCAACACAGCTGTCTCCGCAGCTGCACCGTCGGACGACATAAATCCCTCAGGGCAACGGGCTTACAAGCCTAGAGCTTAGACCTATTTAGATTCTTCAAGGAAACCGTCTAGACTCTCCAGACTTTCGACCCACCAGGCCACGCGATGAAACACTGAACACTGCAGGGCTCTGACTGTGAAACTGCAGCTAGCGCAAAGACTCGCAATTCTGGCCTGGTGTGTCAAGCTCAAAACCATCTTGCGGAACGCAATGTGCACCACGTCGTAGTCCCCTGCAGGCCACGTCATAGGACTGTGCTCCTGTCGGGAAACCATAGACTCAATTTACTGCCTTAAAACTCAAGAAGTTGGGACGGTAGCAGCTAACACGATACTAATCACTAGAATCGCAAGCCTCGTGAACTGGAATTACTAGAACTCACATATACATATATATATATATATACACACACCATCAAATGCAACCTCAAACCCATGTCTTCAAAAACATCGTCTCGAAGCCTCGCCCTACACAGCCGTAGAAGCCCACACCTACAACCCAAAGATTAGCTGATTAGCTGTGCTTATTCCAACAACCGAATGAAGAACCTTAATGCACCCCTAAATGTTAGAATCCCCCAGACCCAAACGTAGCCATAAATGCCGAAATCCTACGTCCTACGCCCTAAGCCTCCCCATAGATTGGCTATACAAAGTATCAACACGAAGCTGAAAACCTTGACCAACGAACCCTAAGATCTAAACACCCCAACCGGATTCCTTGGCAAGCTCCGCAATCTTGCCGACTCGGCTGAAATCAATGTCTGTGGCAGCAACTGTTTCTTTTGCACAGTACTGGAGCAAACGGAGAACGTCACCCTGGGCGAGGATTGTGGCCTTCTGCCCCATCCACTGTCTCAGCTCAGTCTTGGTGCTGGCGATTCCCTCGCACGAGGATTCGAAGATGGCTAATCCCTCCAGCCAGACGTCCACACAGGAGGTATTCCTAGCCAACTGTGAGAGGTCTCCCTGCATCAATGCCTTCGCTGCGTCAGCGAACTTCTTCGCAAGAGCGACAGAGAATTCGCGAGCTTGCGCAGCACGCAACGCATCCTTCAACTCTCGGAAGACTTGCAAGCACTGAACCAAGACTGGTTGCGAGGACTCTTGCTTCAAAAGCGATTTCATCTCCCCAATTTTCTGCTGCGCAAGCACGACTTTGCTGGCTGTGCGGACAACCTCCTCCGTCTCCTGCTTCCAATAGCCGTCTTCCACAGCCAGGTAGTTCCGGATGTTCTTCTCGAACGTACCCCTGCCTTGGAAGGTCGCGAAAAAAATCACGTGCTTCGGCTCCGCGGTGACCCCTGGGACCTCTGGCTCGATGGCCATGAGGTGGAGGAAACACTTGAACAAGGTCTCCAGGCGATCGAATACATTGAAGAGGTTGCCAGCCACTTCCTGCACACATGCAGGGGGATTCCTGCGGAGTTCACGAGCCTCGGGCGAGCACAGGCTTCCAAGCATAGATTGGCAGAGAGCCGCCAGCGGAGCCACGGCTACAGCCCCGAGCTTAAGCAGCGCCAGAAACGGGTCTGAAACCATGCTGGATAGCAACCTTCTCGACAAAGCCTGGCACAGCAGCTGCGAGTTACACATGGGGAATTACGTCAGTTGTACATGCCCCAAGTTAGCAACTCCAACCTGCTAGTCTGGGTTGGGAACCCGCCTTAACCCAGATGTCGGATTGGAGACCCGCCGCCATTACTCCGAGGCCAGAAACCAGTTGGAAGCCAACCGTAATTCAGCACCGCATTCCAACTTACACGGAAGCCCGCACTTAAACCGGAATTCGGATAGGAAAACTCGCTGCGCTTCCATACCAGCGACCCCTTGAACTTAAGTTTGGACTGGACAACCGCGAAGAGAATCCATACACCGAATGCCCTAAACCTGAGTTTCGATTGGATACCGGCAGAAACCCCTCGGAATTCCGTATTCGACACCATGCGAATCTCCGCACCCAGGGGCACACCGGATAAAGGAAAGGGAAAACCGCGCCGAATCCGTTCCACAAAAAATTTAGATTGGCAGACCACCAACTCCAATCTGCGATGACCTGCCTACCTGACCTACAAAGTTTGCTGCACTACCGCAACCGCTAAACCGGCTACCTCGAAAAGCCTTCAATGGTTGCGCTGACTTGCAAGACACAGGCCTCGAAGGCACCCTTCAATTCCTTGGACACGCGATTCTCCGCGCTTGTCCTCCCCTCTGCCGCTGGCTCTGGCAAAACATCACCGATGTCGAGAGCGAAGTCGTCCTGCAGCAAGCTAGGCTGGCCTGAGCTCTTTGCGGCCTGCAGCACGTGCTGCATCATGATGTTGAAGGTGTGGGCAAAGGAAACACGGTCGCCGTGGAACGTGTGGGTTCCCACACTGGACTTGTCTTTCTCCTTCAAGATTGGCACGAGCTGTTCAATGGCAGCCTGGAGCTCTTGCGAAGCATCCTCAGGCCAATCCTCCAACGGCTTCTCCTTCTCTGCATGCTTCTTCACGAGGCCGTTCACAACCATCATGTGATGCAGGCTGTTTGCCTCGGCGAGCTTGAGCTGGATGTTCCAGGGAGTCACTGCCCATGCACCTCGGATCAGCTCGATGTGTCCTTTGACGTCCTCAAACTGCATGAGGCATGGATCCTATTCACGGAGGATTGTACCTGACTTGCACTCCAGGATCCGCTTGGACAAATCCTCAGCCATTGTCTCCCTCCCCAGATCCGTCAAATTATCCACGATGCGCTGGGCCTTGGAAATCATCACTGCTCGGCGTGCCTAACTCGGGGCGCCTAACTGCCTCACTGGTGTCGATTTGTTGCGCCTGTTGGAAAATTTTGGAAGCCAACGGTTTGGGAAGTACGTTTGGAGTTTTGGGCACTTGTCTTTCACGTTGGAAGATTAGGGAAGCCATCGGTTCGGGATGTAGGTTTTGTGCTTTGGGCCGTTTCTTTGCATGTTGGAAAATTTGGGAAGCCAGCAGTTTGGGCTCTACGTTTTGAGCTTTGCTGTCGGCGTTTCTTTACACTTCGGAGTGTGGCTTGTGCTCCACCGGAATTTGGACAGGAAGCCCGCGCAAATTCCGTAACACCCATGCCTTGAATCCGTACCAAGAGCCCATACACCGTAGGTTGGAGAGGAAACTCGCCGAAATTCCGTAACACCAATGCTTTGAAATAAAGCCTGGATTGGAAAACCACGAAACTTTGGGACCGCCGCTGCCTTATAAGGGATTTTCGATTGGATATACCGACAGCTCCCCCTACAGGTCAAATGTAACAGTGGGTGCAAAGCACGTATGCCTTCTAGCGAAACTGTCCCACCGACTAAGTGACTAAGCTCGCGGCTCCCGAGAGTGACGCGGACAGTGTCTTGTTGGAGAGGTCCACAATGCCACATTCTTCCGGTCCGCGCAAGAAAATGTCCGCTCGCAGTACCTGGAGGCACTTGATTGACGAGCCTTTCCCTGAGTTGAGATGGACTTCCGCCAAATCTTGCAGCTCTGGGTCAATCAGGGAGAGGCCTCTGTCTTTATCCTTGGATGCCCTGCTGCACACAGACTTGACGTCCACGTCACCACCTGCCTGCTGCGACTGCTTGGCTTTTGCTGCCGCAGCCTTCTTTGCCTGCGCCTTCAAAGATTTCGCGGCTTTCTGCTTAGCAGCCTGCTCCTCACGCTCCGACACCTTAGCACTTTTGCGAGGCCCCAAAGTTTTCTTTTCCAACTTCTCCTCTTCTGAACCCGCCTTTTCGTCATCACTCTCGCCGTCCTCTTCATCATCGCCATCCTTAAGGGGTTCCTGGTTGTCTGCGTCCTCCTGTGCACGCTTAGCGGGGCGGAGGCGGAGGCGATGTGCTTGGCCTCAGCTGCCACTTTACATCCAAAGCGCTGCTAGCACAACAACCGCAATCCACCATTTCAGACCTCTGCCGCTTCTGAGCCGAGATGCTGCCCTCTATACTCCGGGCACTAGGCCTTTGGGACGCTCCTGGAAGTGCTCCGAAACGTGGTGCTTGAAAGTAGCCGCCGCCTGGCGAGGCAACAACTGGCGCTCAGGGCGCAACATGATTTCCTGCTGCTTCGCCGCGGAATCCATGTAGATGTGCACCCTCCTCATGCCAAGGATCACGTCTAGCGGCAAGCCCTTCAAGTCCACGAGGAACATCTCTTGGGAATGCCGTGGGTTGGGCCAAGGAACCATCGTTGGCTCCAACCCCGCCTCCGAAGGGAGCACGTGTTCAAGATCGTAGAATTCCTGGGCCGTGAGTAGGCCCTTCTCCTCGAAAATGTTGTATCCGTAGGACACGTCTTCACATACTAGCGAGGCAGGGTCGCACACATATCCCTCGGCTGCTTGCTGATAGTTGGCTTTGGCCTTGTCAAAACCAGTCTTGAAGTCTCTGTCCTGCATGCGTGCACCTGCCGTATTTGTGTACCAGGCATACACCTTCTGTAGCGTCGCCTCGGGGCGGATCTGCAAGGCAATGTCCCCACATTCAAAGCAGACGGGCACCAGAGGTGCCGTGCCTGCCTTGTCCAAGCAAGCACATTCCTTCACCTCGCAAGGCTACGGCAGCAGGCAATGGTCTTTCCATGTGTGCTGCAGGCCGTCGCTACTACTCAACCCGGCCTGGAAGTTTTTCTTGCACATGGTACATGTGAAGCTGCCCTTCAGCTTCTTTGCCGCATCAGGTCTCGCTTCTGGCACTGCGACTAACCGATTCTCCGAGGATGGACGCTTGCTGCCCATGACGATCGGAAAGAGCTGGTTGGCTACAAGGCTACTCCACTTCAAGATCCTTGTCGTTCCGGCCACACTGCGCTGTGCTCACTGCTATCCCAAAGCGGCAATCCCGTGCAACCAGCCACTAACACTAACAGACTGGCATGCATCAGGCTTCGGCTCAACAACGTTCTTGCTGGACAATTATTCACATAGTCGCGAAGTCGGGTCCTGCAAAGGTCTAGTCGCACGCATATTTGTACTCCGCAAGAGCTGGCAACGTTGCGTTGCGACTGTTGTGAATGCCGCGCGGGCAATGTCTTCGAAACGCGGGGCTTTGCGCATCGAATATATAACATAACAGATTGACGTTTGCACCTTGTACCTACATGCACAGTGGTCACTGATTCCGCGCGCGGTAAGACAACAAGACTGCGTGGTGAGTAGTGCTGAGTGCACAACTTAATTACAAGCTGGCCTGGCAAGGCCTCGCCTGCTGCTGCCGTGCTTTCAGCCGACACTGTCCATAAAATTGCATCGCTTCCAGGAACCAACACAACTCTGGGGTTCTGAGGCATTCAAAGGCAAGCCGAGGCATTACACATCCAAGCACTGGAACCAAGCAAATAGGTCAACTTGTGCCTCACAGCTCTGACTGGGATTTGCAAAGGTTCGACCAAGAGGCTGCTACCTGGTACCTCCTAGCAACGGTTTCCCCGCATGCCTGGGAGGTTTCCGGAGCACACCAATGCCCATAGGATAGAAGCGAGGCTCGGCAAGAACATGCCCTCTCCGGCCAACGCGGCTAGAGATGCTTGTGACATGCTCTGCGGGATGTTGAATGACCTGGGGTGGCCCTGCCAGAACATCATTTCAACTGGTGTGACCACTCGTTGCTCCGCAAACGAGTAGATGCAGCTGCTGGTTGTCATGCAGCGGCTCACTGTCTTACTGTTTGTCCAGGGCTTGCGATATGGATTTTGCGACAAATCCACGTAGACATCGGCCAAGGCCTGCTTGATCTTGCTCCAGCAACCGCACTGCTTGGCTTCCTGCACCAGACCTGCAGCACACTTCGGCCCGAGGTGATCGATGGCAGCAAGGTCCATGAGTGCCCGTGCACGGGTAGTGTCAGGGATGCCAAAGCCCTGTAGACGCACATCTGGCATGCACGTCCAGGGTCGTAGATCTGGATCCACGCCCCAGGTCCGTCGAAGGTCCGCGTCTTGCAGCTGCCACTGCATCTGTCCCCCTCTCGTCGGCTCCTGACAGCTGCTCCACAGGGTCCAGAACGGGAATCTCGAGACAAGCATTCAACATCTAGACACAAAACAGAACTGCAACGACAAGTGCCTCGCAGTGTCTTCAGAAAACGGATACGTGGACTACTTGCAACGCATGGTCTATGCCTCTACGCTGCCTGGCATCGCTCGACCCAGCTGTCCCCGTCCACCTCCGACCCCTATCCCATCACTTTCCTCTCAGAGAGACGAACGTGCAAAGAACTTAACCAGACCTGCGCATATTTCAAGCAGTATTTGCTTCAACATCATAAGACCTTCTGGGTAGGACACCAAAGCAAATCATGCTTCATCACATGACCTTCTGGGTGGGACACTAAAACAAATCCTGCTTCATCACAAGACCTTCTGGGTGGGACACTAAAGCAAATACTGCTTCATCCTGAGACCTTCGGGGTGGGACACTGAGACACTAAAGCAATTCCTGCTTCCTTCATCCTAAGACCTTCTGGGTGGGACACTAAAGCAAATCCTGCTTCATCCAGCTCCGGACCGAGCAGTTTTAAAGTAGATTTGTATTCAGGGTGTCGATAAAACACCCACCCAACCATAGAATCCCATAACATTGAGAAATACAAGTGTTTATTTCATCTCTTAACTGGTCAGTTAAATGTATTCACACTTTACTACTTGCGGCTACCGACATCACACACTATAGTTGATTACTTGCATCACACACTATAGCTGATTACAGCTGTACGCGCTCACTTACACAACAGCAGAAGTATCTCTGACGGAACCGCTGTCTGCAAAGTAAGACAGGGATGCAAACAACAAAAAAAGCTTCGCTCCGACTCGAGTCGTTTTGTGGGTAACAGAGAGCCTCACACGGCTGTCAGCGACACGTTTCCGCTACATAGAGCCCATCGACGTGATCACATCGGTGACGTCTATGTGCGTTTTGCTCTTGTCCGCAAAGAGTCAAGAATTGGTTTGGTTTAGACGTTTTCAAATCTGGCCAAATCCAAGACGCACATCGGTGACGTCTATGTGCGTTTTGCTGTGGTCTGCAAAGAAACAAGAATTGCTTTGGTTTAGAAGTTTGCAAATCTGGCCAAATCCAAAACGCACATCGGTGACCTCTCTGTGCGTTTTGCTCTTGCCCGCAAAGAAAGACGAATTGGTTTGGTCCATTTAGAAGTCTTCAAATCTGGGCAAATCCAAAACGCCCATCCGTGATGTCTATGTGCGTTTTGCTCTTGTCTGCAAGGAAACAAGAATATTGCTTTGGTTTAGACGTTTAGTTTAGAGATCTGGCCAAATCCAAAACGCACATCGGTGACGTCTATGTGCGTTTTGCTCTTGTCCACAAAGAAACAAGAATTGCTTTGGTTTAGACGTTTTCTGGCCGCATCGAAAATGCACATCGGCGACGTCTATGTGCGTTTTGCTCTTGTCTGCAAAGAAATAAGAAATGCTTTGGTTTAGACGTTTTCAATTCTGGCCGCATCGAAAATGCACATCGGCGACGTCTATGTGCGTTTTCCTCTTGTCCGCAAGGAAACAAGAATTGCTGTGGTTTATAGAAGTTTTCAAATCTGGCCAAATCCAACACGCACATCGGTGATGTCTATGTGCGTTTTGCTTTTGTCTTCCAAAAAAAATTGGTTTGGTTTAGAAGTTAAGAAATCTAGCCAAATACAAACACATGGGTGACGTCTATGTGCGTTTGGCTCGACCAATGTTAGTGACCTTTTGCGTAACGGAAATGTGCACTAACCCTAGAGGCCGGCCCGGAGCCCCCTTGCCCAGGAAGATCCCAGCCTTGCCCACGAAGGGGTGAAAGGAGCGCGGCCTTCCTTCACCTCTCGGTTTGTGGCCAAAACCGAGGGGTGAAAGGAGCGCGGCCTTCCTTCACCTCTCGGTTTGTGGCCAAATCCGAGGGGTGAAAGGAGGGCGGCCTTCCTTCACCTCTCCGTTTGTGGCCAAAACCGAAGGGGTGAAAGGAGCGCGGCCTTCCTTCACCTCTCGGTTTGCGGCCAAAACCGAGGGGTGAAAGGAGCGCGGCCTTCCTTCACCTCTCGGTTTGTGGCCAAAACCGAGGGGTGAAAGGAAAGCGGCCTTCCTTCACCTCTCGGTTTGTGGCCAAAACCGACGGCCTTCCTTCACCTCTCGGTTTGTGGCCAAGGCCAAAACCAAGGGGTGCCCAGCCTTGCCCACGACAAAGATCCCAGCTTTGCCCACGAAGATCCCAGCCTTGCCCACGAAGATCCCAGCTTGGCCCACGAAGTTACATTAGGGTTTAAAATCTAATTGTAAGAGAGGGTAGGAAAACCACAGCCTCCCCAGCGCAGACAATAGCCATACCCGCCACACCGCAGAGAACCCACCAGGCCACAAAGAAAAACCATATGCACTGCACGAAAGATACCCACACCCACCCACGCCGCCACAGAGAAAAACCACACCCACCTGACGACAGGGCAGGGCACGGGGCAGGCTTCCTGGCAGGCAGGCAATGTTCTCCTCTTTCCGGATCCCTGCCCCGACCCAAAGACAAAGGGGGGCAAATTCCCTGCTGTGGGCTTCAAAGACACCACGAAGCCCATTCAGAGGTTTGCAGGGTTCGTTCCGTGTGCTGTGGGGCGCTGTCACCCCCTCACAAGACCCACACAACGCAAAGAGCGTCAGCAACCATCCACCACCAGAGACGAGCATCATGAGCATCAGCCGGGCTCCCGGGCCCGACAAAGCGGAGAGCGTAAGCAACCAGCCAAGGAGAAACGAGCATCATGAGCATCAGCCGGGCTCCGGGGGCACGTTCTCAGGCCCTGGAACAGCTGGGCCTGAGGCTTCGGGCGCTTCTGAGGGCGGCCCAAGGGGCCTGAAGTCCGGCTGGAAGCCTGGGGCCAGGGGCCCAAGCCTGGTCCTAGGCCTGGGCCTCATTTTCTTGCTTTCCCCGAGGTATTTTGCATTTTTTTTGCATTTTTTTGCATTTCCTTTGCGCCTTGCATTTTTTCTTGCATTTTTTTCATTTTGTTTGCATCTCCCCTGTGCCTTGCATTTTTCTTGTGTTTTTATTGGCCATCTCCCTGGCACCTTCCGTTTTTGTTCGCAGTGTTTTTGCGTCTCCCCGTGGTTTTTGTTACACCTGCCCCGTAGCCGCGCTTAACACCCTGTGTTTGCCTATAGTTGTGTCAGCACCCAGGGCCCAGCATTTGCTTGGCGCGTTTCCTAAAACTGTCGCGCTCTATCCAAGGCGGTGCACGGCTATAAAGGCTATAAATCTGAATTTCCATCACCGGGAGTCTTTGGAGCAGGTTGAAACCACACGGGCCCGCAGCTGGTCACGAAGCAGGGAAGATGTCGACGGAAGCAGCAGCGTTTTGAGCTGCATGGGTGGGAACGACTGCTGCCTCTCAATCTCCAAGGCCTGGAAAGAGAAGAAGACACAGCGAGAGATGCTGTTAATCGTTGGGCATCTAGAATCTGGACCTCTGGCCTCTAGTCACTTTAGTCTCTGCGACTTCCTGAGCATCGTCGTAAGAACTCTAAATTAACTATACATCCTGCCATCCAAGGGCTTGGCTGTGTCTCACAGCCCTGCAATCGACTAGAATCTAAACGATGGTGCGCACGGAGTTAAGGCTGGACCCACACTTTCCCGAGTGACATGAACCTGCCACCCGGCCTGATGTGCACTAATTTAAAGTTGCTTCGTTATGAAATACGCTCCTCATAAATCAGGACTGACATACGGGTTTGAGCCTGCTAGCTGCTCTGGCTTTTCACTGATTCTTGTATGATACTCCTTATGGCTCCCAGTCAAGATGCAGCTACCATAGAGTCCCACATTGACTACTCGAAGCGCGCTACTAATCAGTCTTCATCTAAAGTCAAAACAGGAATCAAGCAGCTCCTGCTGACACACGCTCTGACTCATCTTCGCGTTGTTGCTTTCAGCGGCTAAGACTATACTCATCCCCCAAAACGTGCAACAACATTACAACAATTCTCCAACCCGAGCGAACAATCCTTGCAAGGGGTGCACGCATTTCTAGTTGTCAGGAGCCTAATTTTGCGAGGCTTTCTAGCTTTTGTGTTTATTTCGCGGTGTGCTGTGTCTGTGGCGTTTTGGGATCGTCGATTGTCGATGTTTTGTTGTAGCTTGATCGGCATAGGAGAGGGCAGGCAGGACCTAAGGTTTTTGGTGGATATCTTGACAACTCGAGGAGGATGCGTGGCCTTGCCTTAGCCGGTCAATACCCATCCCAAGTCTTCCATTGAAGAGTTTGTCTGTAACTGCACATATATACGTATAGAATCAAGCGCGACTGCCAAAACATATACGTAAAGCGAATACCTGGTATGTTCGTCTAGCTAGACGAATTATACAAAACTGTGCTGAAACCTGCACGCCTCGGCTGAAATCACCAGCTGCGGAGCTGTACGGGAACGTAAGAATCCTTCTCATGAGACACACACATCATCCCTAGGGGCCTACCTGTATTATCCTTAGTACCCTTTGTACTGCCGCTTCTTTGCTACTTAGGTCAACATCATACATAGTCCATAGTTTATAGTTTATAGCTTATAGGGTAGGAGCCGATTATATTTAGTTGATACTGTCAACACTGCATGAAAAATGTACTACATGAAGAGAGTACAAGCAAACCCTCAGGAGGAGTGAGCTTTAGAATTTTAGAACCTACAACACAGAAACCATGTTGCCGGGGGAAAGGACACTTGAGCATCAGAGAGTCCCTACTAGCTAATCCCGGATGGACAATCCAAAATCATGCACCTGCCCAAAAGCCGGCGCAAGTCCGCGAGCCTGCCACGTGCTCTTGAATTCCTTGACGTCGTCACGGCGGTACTGGTCCTGCCGGAAGAAGATGCAATAGCACCTGCAACGTGGTCTTGGGATTTGCTGTTTAAGCAGTTTGGGGTTCTAGTGTGCGGAGAGTTGAGGGTTCACGGTTCAAGGTTGGACCTGCCATACCGCATCTCCTGAACCCACAGATCTCAGGCTCAAGGAGTTTTCCAGCTGATTGTGGATGCTAAGGTTAGCTGGGCTGCGAGATTTGCCGCCGTCGCACGAAACGAAATGTTCATTGCCTGGGGCCACCATTTTGCCACGACGCAGTGTCATCACGATCTCACAGGGTTCACAGCTGGAGTTTGGAGTTCCGGGCCTAGTTTTGTTCGTTGCGGTTGTGGAGCTTGGGGCTTTAGGGTATCTTGGAGGCCCAGCTGTCTAGGGTCTGGGTGTGATGATTTGGGGGTCTTTCCATAAGTGTTCCATAAATTATGCGAGGGCCCGGGAACGGATAAGCGATTTGGGGTTTGGGGCCTTGTGTGACGTGAGCCTCTACCCTTTAGCCTGTTCTAAGTTGCATCCCTGGCTCGGCATCCTCCTGATAGATCTTTTGGGTGTAAATTTACATTTTACATTTTTTAATTTTTTACACCCTTTGGGGTGTAAATTTTTGTCATGAAATTTACACTTTTGGGTGTAAATTTCGGGGTGTAA
>BGNK01003639.1:1924-23610 GCA_003297005.1 Symbiodinium sp. clade A Y106
CTTCATACCACTGGACGCAGAAGCAGAGGAGGTAGTTCAAGCTCTCGGCATCTTCTTTCGGAGGTCAAGGGCAGCAGCTCAGATCGCCACCTACCAGAATCGTCTTTGTGCTTCGCCGAGTGACCGAGAAGGAAAAGGGTCCACCGAGATTTGTTCAGCTTAAAGCTACAATCTGCCACGGCGTAGGACTCGCCATAGGTGTCGTTCTGGATGGCCATTTGGGCCGCCTCTACAAAGGCGAGAGCAACCAGCGCACAGATGTCACCTGAAAGGTGGTGAACTTGCAGCTCGAGAACGTCCGTGACATTGGCCTGGCGAGATGAGGCCTGCTGGAGCCACTGCCTCCAAGCTAGCAAGCCTTCATCCGAGCCCTGATTCGTAGGGTCCTGATTTTGGCTCAACCAGTTTCGCCGCCGATTTGATGGTCTGCAGCGGCGGCACATCTCCAACGACATTCTCCGCCAGGAGGTTCGCTGCGGCTTGCAGCGGAGGCCGAGAANGTCTGCAGCGGCGGCACATCTCCAACGACATTCTCCGCCAGGAGGTTCGCTGCGGCTTGCAGCGGAGGCCGAGAAGCCATGTCACGAGCTGCCTGCCGGCTCCTTGCGGAAGTGCCACGAACCATCCGAGGCTGTTGGCTATGGTCGCCTTTGGCTTGAATGACAACCTCTTGATTGTCGAGCATGGCGCGATGGACCTCGTTAGGGGAGGGCATGAACTAGCAACGAGTCTTGCTCGGGCTAGTGATGCGACATCGTAAAGGAAAGGACGTCGTATGAAAGAACAAGGGATCCTCCAATAAAAAGTGACACCGGGCCTGCTTGCAGTCCTCATGCTCAGTGCAATACATGTACACGCACGGGTCGCCAGAGGCAGCAAGTTTGACGCTCACCCTNTGAAAGAACAAGGGATCCTCCAATAAAAAGTGACACCGGGCCTGCTTGCAGTCCTCATGCTCAGTGCAATACATGTACACGCACGGGTCGCCAGAGGCAGCAAGTTTGACGCTCACCCTCGCCAACAGGTTGCTGCCCGCAAGCCAGTTTTCACAGAACATCCGAAGCCCCTGGCGAGTTTGCCAAGTCTCGAGTTCAGCCTCATTCGTTGCCATCGAGCGATGGACGACGGCCCAGGACATGACTGTCGACTACCGACAAGAATCTGGTGCTGACTGAGCTCAGAGAGCTCGAGAGGCAACGTCAGCTGAGGTTGCGGATGAGAGGTCGCTGTAAACTGCTACACCACGTCAATTGAACTGATGCAGACATGTGGAATGACGCTTGACAGAACACCCTGAATGCGTGCAGAGTGGAGACGGTCCTCGGTCCTCCTCCCAGGATTCGGCGCTGGCTTCCGCGCTGGCTTGGCCAAACTAGACTAACTCGACAAGACTAGAGTGTACTGTGCTGAAGCGTTGCTGGCTGCTATAAAGGAGGTCGGACATGATATAATGTGTTGCCTACTGAACACTACATGGTAGAAAGTATCATTGTGTATCATGACCCGTGAACTCAGAGCGTTCCTGGTAAGCCGGCAGCAGTCGGCGTTACGTAGACAGCGTCTTCCCCGTTACGGGCTGCAGGCCTTTCTCTGTAACGGGCTGGACGGCTTTCCTCGTTACTTGTGCGTGTTTCGACTCTTGCTTCCCTGTTTGGTGGTTTACTCNTTACGTAGACAGCGTCTTCCCCGTTACGGGCTGCAGGCCTTTCTCTGTAACGGGCTGGACGGCTTTCCTCGTTACTTGTGCGTGTTTCGACTCTTGCTTCCCTGTTTGGTGGTTTACTCCTAACAGGGATCCCTAACAGGATCCTACTTGGAATTAGTACTCATGACTCGATAAGTTAACTACTTAATACATCGTTTCGATCCTTCGTGTAGGGTCGAGTTGCGGGTACGGGGACATCATCCCAGGCTTCCTTCGGACTTCGCTACTCGTGTTTTTTGCTGTAGACCTTGATTTCTAAGCGCCAGCATTGGCTTAATAGGGTTGATAGGGAACTGAACAAGGACCCTTTTTACCAAGGTCCTTGAGGGGGCTTAGCAATCTCAAGTGTTTACACAACTTCTGCAAGGTTTATGGTTTACGGTTTCAGGCGTTTGCATGCCTCGCAGGTCACAGTTGCTTCTTACACCTCTCACAAACCCAGAACATCCCAAGTTCTGAACCCCAGCCCCCCGATATCCTGAAGTGGGAATTCAGGATTTAGAAATATGTAGAGCACTGTCGCGGAAGCCTGAAGTAGTAGGATCCTCGGTATTAGGCGGACACCCCCCACTTCGACAAAGCACCCCCTAGCTATGCGTCCTCCATCTCTTCCTCTTCTTCTTCGCCTGTCTGGCTTCGAACCGAGGATTCTGATTGTGGATTCAGTACGTGTGACGTGTAATATGTCTTACATGCTTTTTTCGAACCTTATCAGTTGGTTTATGTAGGGTTCTTGGTCGGTGCAAAGCTTCTCAAAGTATTGCTATGGAATACAGGAAGACCACCGTTGGAGTGGCCATTTAATATAGCCTTCACATTCATCCGTGCTTTCATCACGACACACTGTATACTGGCATGTTTTCTATAGCTACTCTTCTACTCATGTCCGCGGACAGACGGCAGGACGATGTACCCGTTCCAAGAGCCTCTACGAAACGAAGTATTGCAGCAAAGGAACTCTTAGTTGGGCCTTCACCCTACAGCCCGAAGCCCGCACATCCCGAACCCTTCAACTAAAAGACGATCGTAAGGTTACAAATGCGAAAGCCTTTTCGTTCAGTGCTGGGGGCTCTTACCACTAAGCCCTAAATCCGCAAGCCCCTCCAAACTCGACTTCTACACCCTCCAAACCCTAAAGAAACCAACGTGTTTCGGGCTTGAACCCCTGCCAGACTGGACTTTTAAGATCTCGAGTGTTGAACATGGACGGTTCAACCCTAAACCGTTAAACCCTAAGTGCTTCTGGCTTGCGCTGCTTTCACCCTCCCGGCCTTCTGCGTGGTCGGCGCCTGTGTGTTCTGACGCATTTCTGAACTCTACACCAGTAACCCCAAGCCAATAACCTAACAGAGTTTTATGGGGATTACACAGGGACATATTTCCTTTTGAAGCCCCCTTCATAGTCAAAGCGGATGGTGGCGAAGGGGTTAGGGTAACTTTGTTTGGGGGTGTAGGCTTTAGGTTTAGGGCGTTTGGGGCTTTCTCGGTTGTAGAACTGTAGGGTCTTGGTTCCAAGGAAAGACAAATCAGCAGCTGCACAGTGAATTACTCACTCAGACTACCTTAACCCTGAATATCCTACCATTTTCCTGAATTATATAAGGAAATCTGTTGAAGTCATTTCAAGGAACCCCAAAAAGGTAGGGTGTTGGAGGTTAAGGTACGGCCTAGAAGCAAGCACAGCCACAGTCTCACTCGTCGTCTCCGCACGGCCAGCTATTTGCCCTTTACACTCAGCCACATAAGATTTGGGAGCTTCCGAAAATTAGGGGTACTTTACTTTGGGATCCTTACAATAAGGATCCTACTATTTGGGGTACTATATTAGGGTCCCCTTATTTCGGAAGTTGGAGACTATCGAAGGTGGAGGTGCGCCTTTACCGCAAGAAGCCGAAACACGACAAGACGAAGTTCAACCGGCAACTGCAAAACATAACCCTAACCGCTAAACCCTAAACCCTAGCTCTAAAGCCCAACAGCCCTAAGCCCTAAATCCCGAAACCCCTGAACCCTAATCCCTCCAACCCAAACTCAAAGTCTTCCAGCCTGCATTGAAGAGCCCAAGCCCAAGTTCAACCCCCAAGCCCCCCCAGCCCGAAAGCCCGCTCTGGTTAATTAAGGAGTTTATCTTTAAACTACCTCAACAAGGAGCTATCGTAAATAATGTGGTTGGCTTACAATGGCAACTTAAAGTAGCTAAGCCCCTTAACACGAACCCAGTTTAGGGGCTTAGGATTATAGGCTTCAGCGCTTGGGGGTTGGAGGTTTAAAGCTTTAGTTGTGCTAGGGCGTTTAGGGCTCACCAAAGCCCAGAGCTGCAAAAAAAAGCGTGCCCCGAGACGCCCCCAAAGAATAAACAAACGCAAAGCCCAGGGATCCGACACCCAACGTATGAAATTAATGATAACGGTTTAGGGGTTGAAGGTTTGCGGGTTTAGGGGTTTAGGGGTTTAGGGTTGAAGGGTTGGGGGTTTAGGGGTTTAGGGCTTGGCCTAAAAGAATCCTTCAAAGCCCCTAAGAACCCTTGTGAGAACACCTGAGGTGTGATCCCTAACCCCGAAAGCCTAAATCCCCGAACCCTAACCGCTGCAAACCCCTACAGTAAACCCTCAACCAGGCCTTCTTCCCAGGCTTGTCCCTGGCGAAGGGCGATGAAAGGAACGGGCTCGGAAAGTGTTTTGAAGGATGCTTGGGGGGTCTCATCGAGGTTCCACGACGGTTACTATGATTTAGGAGTCTGAATCCTGGTTTGACTTGAAATCCTCAAATCCCAGAAATCTAAATACCCTAAAACCATCTAGACACCCTGACCCTGAAGTACCAAGAACCACAAAAGCCTAAGCTTGTGGGTGTGAGAGCTTTTGGGGGGTCTAGGGTTGTGAGATTTCACGCCAAGTGGCTCGGGCTTTTGGAGGCTGCGTCTCCATAAACGAGGGTAGTGTTCTAAGTTTGTGTTCCCTTTAAGGGTCACAGCAATAGCACGGCACCCTCGTGAGAAGGACCGCAGGAGGGACCCAAAGTTGTCCAACCCTAGGGTTTTGGAGGTTCAGGGTTTAGGGTTGCCTTCCCTTGGGCTTTGGGGGTATGTCGCCGTCTAAATATACTGGGACTGCACGGAGATACCATCAGATGCCACTTATTCAGACCTCTATCACTGGGTGTGGGGCGTAGCGGAGAGGGCTCGCAGGGCCTAGAGTGCAAGCCTTGCAGGGTGCATATGGGAGTTTCCGAAAATAGGGGTACCTTATTTGGGGGTCCTTATAATAAGGATCCTGTTATTTAGGGTACTATATTAGGGTCCCCTAGTTTCGGAAACTCCCATATTGTACGGTTTAGTCGGTCCATACACTACACGCAAGGAAGCCAATGGAGGTTCAAACAATCATCATGATTGCAAACATAGCACCTAAATCCAAATCTTAAACCCTGGGGATAAACCCTTGAGCCGTAAACTCCTAAACCCAAAACGCTTTCTGTACCCTTCTGGAACCTGCATTGGCCCCTTGAAGGATCCCTAACACGTGTAAACCCCGAACCCTTGAAGGAACCCTAAAACCCGAACTCGGCAGCTGTCATTAGTGGCCTCCTGCCAGGTCTCGTCATCGGCACCATGCCAAGCCTAGCGTTCACCCTAAACCCTAAAAACCCTAAAAACCCTAAAACCCTAAACCCTTAGGGGTTCCGGGGGTGTAGAGTATATGCCCGGCCTTAGGGGCGAAGGGATGAGGGGTTTGTGCGCCTAGGGGTTTTGAAATCAGGGGGTTTAGGGCTGATAGGGTAAACCATGTAGGGGTTTGAGGGTTTAGGGTTCAACCTGGCCGGAATGTGGGGTTATGAGGATCTCACGGATTTCATATCTCTTGACACACCCTTTAATGGACTGCTACTAAACTCTCTGCAAACCCTAAACCCAATGCCTCAGGCCAGAAAGAGGCTCGAATGGGGGAGCTTCTGTCACTCTTTTGAACAGCTCCACGGAACTGTACCAACTTCCCTTTCGAAGAACTCCTAAACCCTGAACTCGGCTGTTCCATGACGTCTTCCCTTGTCACGTTCGTCTCAAGAAATCCGAACTTGATCGTTCCAGGTATGCTCTTTGAGGGTTTAGGGAATAGGTCGTTCCCTCTCTCCTCTTGCTCGGGATTGAATTAAAGGCCACAAAACAAACTCTAATCCCCAAATCCTAACCCTAAGCCCTAAACCCTAAATTAGTATAGGAAATTTTAAGCCCCTATGTATATCACCTACCTTCATCCCACCCTTCGAGCCCTTCGAAGAAAGCAGTTGTTGAAGGTCCGCTCCTCCTCTTCGAACCGCTTTTCCGCCATGGCTCTACAGTTCAGGTTGCCATGAAGACCGAAGCAGTGAAGCACACCCTCCCCCCCGGCTGTACGAGGACAGTCGTCTATACGGCTCCCCTTCTGGGGTTTCATGTCCTTGCAAGGAGGGTCAACCCTCCAAACCGAAACCCCAAACCTACGAACCCAAAGCCCTCCTTAACCGGTACGTCTAAGGCGGGATATGGGCTTCTCGTTTCCGAGTCTCTGACAAAGCCAAGCGTCCTCAGCTCCGAGCAGGCTCTAGGTTCGAGGGTTTACTTAAAGGATCCTGGGACTTTCTAACTAGGGTGTATAAGTCCGTAACTATCACCTATAGTGACTAAACCCCGAAAAACTTCCTGAAAAACCTGACTTACCAATTCCCATGATCCAAAAAGTAGGCTCTGAGACCTTTGAACCCAGAGCAGCACATTTCATAGGCCTTCGGTTCATACTGAGATGAGAGTGGAGCATGATTCCCAACGGTGCCCAGAAGGGTGGTCAGGGCTTCAGAGGGAGTTACGTGCTCAAGCGTGCATCTGCGGTTCGGAATGTGGTCTGAGGTCTCAGAAAGCAAGCTTAAGCCAAAAAACCTTCCAGCCCAGCAGCTTCAGAAGACAAGGTGGCATAAACATGTGGGGCCTAGAAGAATCAGAATAGGGTTTGGGGCATGTTTCACACTAGATGCCATAGTTACACCAAGGATTAGAAGGCCTTGATCTTACTAATTGTTCCGACTCCTATCGCAAACCCTCTGCGTACAAAGAGCTTTGACGGCTTTTTGGGATAGCTGTCATAGAAGTATGGGCTACAGCAATACGGCAAGCAAGCGGGCCTGAGTAAAGAGGATAATGGAGTTCTTTGCCATAAGGGTCCTTAATGATTGCAACCGGGTTTGGGGGTATATATTGTGCCAAAAGAATTTTCCTGTAAAGTCTTCAGACCCTTTCGTGATAGGAGTCAGTCATGTTGTGTCCCCAGCTAGCTGGTGAAGGAACCATGTCAATAGGGTCATGTCTTGTGCGCAGATTTCATTGAAGATAGCACAGTAGCACCGAAATCTTCCATCGAGTCCGAAGACAGATCTACTTCCGAATACCCCCTATAGACCTTGAACCCTGAACCTTAAGCCCCTAAACCCTAAACCCCAAAGCCGAGATCCATAAACCCGAAATCCGAAACTTTAAGCCTTAGCATCTGCAACTTGCTGACTCCTTGTTTTGCGTCTTCCCGCACGTGGTTGGGGTTGCCGAGTCTGGCGGGGGATGCCAAGGGACTGCCCCTGCATGCGCCAAAGCCTTCATGGCTCGATCCCGGGACCCGTTTGCTGATAGTTCGTGGAACTTCACACGCCGGTTAAACTCCAAACCCCCAAGTCCCTAAACTCTAAACACTAAAAACCCTAACCCGTTGCTTCTGTATAACTTATAATAAGGAACCCGAAGGAAGAGTGTTACTTGCGATTAGGTAGGCCCCTAGACCCTAAGCCCTAAAATCCTAAACCCTATAATTATAAAACCTCAACTATCCCAAAGTCCCCTAAACCCTAAACCCTAAAACCATAAGCCGTTGATTATGTAGGTCCCTAAATGAAGTAGAAGCCGGAAAGTTGGAACTTCTGTATCCCAATGCCCTTTAGGGTAAAAGAGAGGGAATCCCAGCACCAATCATCCTAAATCCACGTTCCAACTTTCTGGGGTTCACTATAAAGGAATCCTTGAAGGAACTCCTCAAAGAACCCCTCAATGTTCCAACTTTCTGGGGTTCACCATAAACCCTAATCCCCAAAACAAGAGCACTACACACCCCAAAACAACCCTAAACCCTAAACCCTAAGTCATAGCCCATCCCCAGGCCTTGACCGGCTGAAGGCATCATCTCCAGGACTCGGCGCAGTGCAGAAGCCAAGGGAAGAATCGGAATCCGATCTAGGGGCCTGAATCCCTAAATAGGGTTCAGAGCTTCGGGTTTAGCCTTTAGGGTGTAAGGGTTTAGGCTTTAGGGGTTTAGGGTTCAGGGGGGGTTTAGGGTTTAGGGGTTTAGGCATGAATTAAGGAATATACCATAAGGGACCCCTCTGTAGTTCTCAAGGTATATTCCTCAATAAAGGGCTTTGGGGTCTCTGGGCGAACTAGTGGCCTGACTCCTAAGGAAAAGTACGGGCTTAGGGCTTAAGGAATAGTATTGAAGATTAGGGCTTAAGTAATAGTATTGGGGTTTAGGGCCTAAGGAAGTACTAGGGTTAAAGGCCTAAGGAATAGCATTAGGGTTCGAGGCCTAGGGTGCAGGCTTTAGGCTTTTCATGGCTTCGTGGGTAGGCTTTAAGAGCCCGAACTAGGCCGGCGTCCGAAGGATCAGGGCTCCAGGGTTTAGGTTTTAGGGGGTTTTGGGATTGCTGGGTTTGGGGGGGACTACAGAGCTGGACCAGGGTTCTGGGATAGTATTCTGCTATACTAAAGCAAGCAAAAAGCCTTTGGGAATACGACTAGACTACGAGATATTATATGTATGGCAGGGGAAGCCTAAGGCTCTTCCTGGGCCCCAAATAACCTACTTTTAGGGTTCCTTATTAGGATTTCCTTTTAAGTCCTTAAACTCGGTTATTTGGGGCTAAGGTAGGGTATGCTGCTAATTACTCAGGCCCCTTGTCGACGACACGCTGGAAAATCTTGATAGAATGCTTCAAATGAGGCGCGAAGGGTTCGCCTGCCGGAGCCATAATTTAGGGGCCTTAACCAATAGGGTTTGGGGGTGTAATCATAATGAGGAGCCCCCAAACTAGTATTGGTCATATCCTACTTGTCCAGTACCCTGAGGAACTAAAGATTGATCTTTGGGAGTATATTGGGGTTATACTGGGGTTTTATATGGCCAGGGATTATATAAGGAGTATAGTACCCCAACAAAGGTCAAAGGTTCGACTACTTTGATCTAGCGCTTCTGTGAGCTAGTCTTGTGACCTTACGGCCCTGGAACGCTAGGGTTTAGTTTTGTGGAGGTTTAGGGTTTAAGCGTTTCAGGCACAAGACCACCACCACGCTCTGGCAACTTACCGACCCTATGTAGTGAGATCTCTATATACACATCCTGTGCCCTATTTCAAGAAACTACCAACATCGTATTGACACCCCTGCGCCCTAAGCCGTCGACAACACTTCGCCAGCTCCGGCACTTCTTGGACGGTAGACTCTAAAGCCCTAACCCTGAGACCCGAACATCCTGGAGTCCTAGTGTCCAACTGTTGAAGCCCGAACCCTTTCAACCCTACTTAAAGGATCATGGGACCAGTAACTGGGCTTATAAGTAAGGTAATCATACTTATAGGTACTTCTAACCCCAATGAAGGTACTTAGAACCTTACTTACTAAGTCCCCCGATCCTCCAAGTAGAGCCCTGAGACTTTGAAAAGAAGCTTTGGACTTCCGGCTTAGGGGCGGATAGACTCCTTCGACAAGCTGGGTAGCAGCACTTCCCCAGTCCGGAAGATCCGGACCAACAGTTGCTGACAGCCATCTTAGTCGCTGAGTCCATAAGCCCCAGAAAGTGCACACTTTTAGTTTTAAAGTGGTAGTATTATACCAAAAAGTGTAAAGTGTATCCACTCAGCTACTAAGCCAGGCAGGACTTCCTAAAGTTTGCAATGCCTCCAGGCTTTCAAGCTGGTTCTGGGTATATTGATGTAGGGTCTAGGGTTCCAGGGTTTGGGGTTTAGTGGTTTAGGGTGGTTTCAGGGTTCAGGGTCCGTGGGTTTCGGTTTCAGATTAGTTCGGGTTCATCTCGAATGGATGAATTCACACATGTGTGATATAGCGAGCCGGGTACCAATCACGCGGCAAGCTCTGGTAGGGTGCAGCTTCCTCGGGATTTCAACCGTAGTTATACCATACTGTACTATACTATACTATACTGTACTATACTATAGTGTAGTAAGTGAATAAGTATAAACACATAAATATATACATGTATATAGTATGTATATTGCTATTATATATATATATGTAGATTTACACATGTTTTTTCTGCACAAAACTTACATATGTACCTATGTACGACGTGATACTACAGTTGACAATTGTAGTTTGGGTGTAGGGCTCTATACCATCGAACCACCGGAACTTCAAGCTGACCCTCTAGGCGGCAAGGTCAAAGCCCTGAACTCTATAGTTATCGTATATAACATCATAGGGACCCTTAGGGGGTAGCGGAAAAGGGAGTAGGGGACTATACTTCCTTAAAAAAAAATATAACGGTGCAAAGTACAACATAGTGACATAGTATGTTATAGTATGTCACACAATTTCATATTATATTCAAGATTCAAGAGCTCCCGGAGAACGGTTCTCAAGGTTGCAAGGTCCAAATGGGTGGCTGTGGCTTCACCTGCTGTTGGTGTTTTTGTGCCGTTGTTGCACTTGTAGCATTTGCAGTTGCAGGTGCAGCCTCCTTGGCAGTTGTTGTTGCTGTTGTTGTTGTTGTTGCCGCTGCTGTTCTTGTTGATGCTGTTCATGCTGTTGGTGCTGGTGTTGTTGTTGCTGCTCCTGATGCTGCTGATGCTGTTGCTGTTGTTGCCATTGTTGCCATTGTTGTTGTTGTGGTTGTGGTTGGTGCTGTTGTTGTGGCTGCTGCAGCGTTGAAGCTATTACTGCTGCTGCTGTTGCTGTTGCTGCTGTTGCTGCTGCTTTTGCGTTGCCGCTGTTGTTGCTGTTGTTGCTGTTGCTGTTGTTGTTGTTGTTGTTGTCGTTGTCTGAGCTTTCCTGTCGGTATGGCGGTTGTGACACGGGACGGCAAGGCTCGCCATGTGCTACGATGCTGCTGTAGGCACTCTTCGCGAACATTGCTTGCAGTTGTGTGCAATTTCCAGCATTCCTTGACCACAGAACCGGGAAAAGTAAACACGGTGTGCTGAAGGAGTACGTAGCTTGGACGCTAAACCCTGAACCTCTAAACCCCAGGCCCCAAACCCTTAAACTCCTAAACTCCTCAACCATTCACGCTAAAGTGAGTTCCACTGATCTAGCCTGGAGCAAATATAAAAACGTGGAAGAAGTCCACGCCGAATTCGGAAAATGCACCCTCAGGGAAATGGCGGCGCCGAGACCCAAAATTCTGGGCGCATCTCACAGTAGTAGGGTTTAGGGTTTCTTAGTTGTATGATGGGGCCTCGGCCAGGGTTTAGGGTTAGTTTCTTTGTAAGGCTTCGAGTTCAAGGCTTGGAGCTCGGCTTAATTACTATTCAGGGCTTGAACAAAACGCAGCCCTTCACTTGTGCTACATTCCGGTGCCAAAGCTCGGCCGGGCGAACCCTGGCATCCAGAGCCTCTCCTTAAAGGAACCCTCAAAAGTAACCCTTAAACGACCCTCTACGAGGAACCCTGAAAGGATTCTATTTCTCAGGGTCTCTGTATGGGTCCCCCGACTTTCTCCAATGTGCCTCTGCAACGTTCAAGCTCGCACCCTGCACTGCCCTGAAAGGGGTTTACGGACCTCGACCTGGAGCCCCTAGAACCATCTCCCTGCATAGGTGCTGGACTGTTTTGACCTACCTTCGGGGTTTAGCTGCGGACTGAGATAAAAATATTTGCTTTGCTAATATCACCATTCTTGTTACTATTGCTATTACTGTTGCTGTTCTTGTTATTGTTGTTGGTATTGTTGTTACTACTACTATTACTAGTACTACTGTTGTTTATTATTACTATTGTTATTAAATCGCTTGAATCCGGGCCCCCCAAGCGCCCAGGCCCCTGAATTCAAGCTTCCGAGCTCGAAGCGAGCCAATCCTCAACCCAACTTTCCGAAAAGCGAGTACGGGAGCTTCCGAAAATAAGGGGTACCTTATTTTGGAGTGCTTATAATAATAAGGGTCCTACTATTTAGGGTACCATATAAAGGGTCCCCTATTTTCGGAAACCCCACACCCTGAACCCTAAACCCTGAAACCCCAAAGCCTAAACCCTGAACCCTACACCCTACTTAAAAATGGGAAACCCTAAACCCTGAAATGATTCTGGGAGACTCTTCCGACTTCGAGAAGATTCAAAGCAGCCCCTGTACTCCCATTAGCATGTCTTGCAAACCCCACTTACTAGTCAAAAGAGCGTTCCATGTACGGAACCATGCAGCTATGTAACAAACACTTATGGCTGGCTCGGTTTCACATGAAGCTCTGTATATCATCACTGAATATAAGACGAGAAATTGCAGGCTGAGGTTCAAAACGCCCGTTCGCTTTGGGTTTAGGAGCCATTACCCGACCGGCGCTCACAAGAACGCACTCCGGTAACTTGAGACAAGCTCCGGGTGCATTGGGTTCTGTCGAGTCGCAGTACGTACCAGGTTCTACAGAGATCACGGGCAGGAGGACTTAGGGTTGTGTGTGCACATAAGGCAATAGAGTGTTTTTTGCATTTAGACTCTAACAGAGAAAAAACTACTGGATCCGCAAAACCCACAACCCCAGAATGCTTGCGCAGGTGCAGGATATGTCAATGAAGTTGGCCCGAAGGTTTTCCCTAAACCCTAAACCGCAATGTTCTCACGATCGTCTTTGCAGAAGGACAGGTTGACATCACACAAATGCGTGCATCTTTCTTCCATGAGCAGTTTGAGGTTTAGGGGTCTGGATGTAGAAGTTCTTGTGCGCAGTAGAGGTGGTTGACCATTAGGACGGCTGCTATGGCTGTTCCTGGCTGCTCCTTTCGCAGCTCTTCTCAACCAGAATGGTCTTATTATTTCATTAAACCCCAATTCGTATGTCGAGGCTTTATGGATGAGTGAGGGTTCTGGTTTCGGATTTAGGGTTACGATTTTAAGGACTCAGAGCCCAAGCGACGCACAGCGTCAACAGCTCCATGAGCCTTAGTTACGCCTCGCAGCCCTGCTGCAGGGTGCACAGCTGGCGCAGACGTCCCAGAGGGGCCCCTGGCCAAACGCCTCAGACGGGAACACGAAATATCGCCAGGCAATTAAACACTCCGAAATGAAGAAATGTAGCTATGCTGTGAGAATTTACCTTTAGAAGTCTCTCTGCGTGCATGCACGTATATATATATATATACACATATGAGTGGTTGTCAAAATTATGGTCCCTTCATTTAGGGTAACCCAAAAGGGACCCTAGTTTTGACAACCACCCATATGTACGTATGTATGCATGTATGTTAGTAGGTAGGTATCGAAATCATGTGCGTATACACTCGTATGTAAGCACACATACGTGTTCACGCTATACATGTGCAAGTGGACATATGGTATTCTTCTTGCTTCTCTAAATGTAACTTGAGATCTTCGGGGTCTGTGATCAAACCCTTCACTGAGCCAACAATCTTGAAACACGATCACGCAGCACTTCTCGGAAGCGGCCTCAAGCAATAGCAAGGAACAGCGCTGCTGGGCAATTCTCCGAAGCTCGAAGGATTTGGGCTTCAGAGTTATGGGTCTAGGGCTTGGGGTTAGGGATTTGGGTTTAGGGTTTAGGGTTAGGGATTTGGGTTTAGGGTTTAGGCTTAGGGATTTGGGTTTAGGGTTTTAGGGATTCGGTTCTCAGCTTACCAGTAAGTGCATTTGGTCTTGAGGTCTTGCGGGCGATCATAGTCGTTAGCCCCAAGACCTTACCTCCCGAAGCCCCAGAACTCTGAAATTCTGAAACCCGGTAGTCTAAAGCCCTTATACAGGTGCCTGCAACAACTTGAAGAAGGGTAGATTATGCCATAAAGATGACGAGGCACCTTAAAATGCCGGATATCGACATATTCAAGCTTCTACATTGCCTGAAGCCTAGAACTCCTGAGTCTGTCTGCGTCAGAAACTCTTAGAGACTTGATTTGTGGTGTTTCATCAATGAACAGACTCAGGGATTGCAAGTGCTCTCTAAAGCCTTTCAACGTAGGGCTTCGCTTCTTCAGTTCGAAGTATCACGACCATATCATACGGACCACACTCTTCCCATCCCTACCTGACACCCCAAACCCACACGTCCTCCTCCCCCTCTACAAAGAAACCTTCGGTCCCCAAACCGACAACACAGGAGGTACCAAACGACGACAAGATTTCGGGGGGAGTGGGGGGGGGGGGCGAGGGCACCGGCCACCTCCACGAAGCCTGGGGGGGTTTCAAGCCCAAAGCCGTAACCCGCCTACACCAGGGCGTAGGGCTATTTGAGGCTTTTGGGGCTTCGGGAATGGGGAAGATTCTTCGACCCTGCTTAGGCTTGGGGGCTTGAGGGGTTAGGGTACAGGGTTGAAAAGTTTAGGGTTTAAAAGGGTTTGAGGGTGTAGGGGTTTAGGGTTCAAGTGTTGAGGGTATAGGGGTTTAGGGTCTAAGGGTTTAGGGTCTAAGGGTGTAGGGCTTAGGGTTTAAGGGTTTAGCGATGTTTAGGGTTTTGGGCTTTAGGGCTTCAGGGTCTGCCCCCTGAATCCTGGGATGCTCATAGGGGCTTGAGGGTTTAGGGTCCAAGGGTTTCCGGTTCGGGTTTTGTCGGTGCAGGGGCTTACTAAGGCTTTATATATAGTGTGTATAACGTAGCCCATGATGAATAAATCCACACCCCTTAACAAGGATGAACATCGGGATCTCATTAAGGTCACCGAAGAAAGTGGCCTCATTAATCAAGGTCTACAGTACTTCGTGGATGCCAGCAACTATTTAATCCCCCTCACAGGGGCCTTGATACTATGCTTTATCGAGCTTGTTGGGCTGTGTTTTGGTATGAGCTCTCAGGGTTCTGACAGTGTTCTGGGTTTGCAGGCTTGTTCTGGTCCGAGCTTCGGGAAAGTATCGGCAGGTCAGAGTTGGCGCAGATAATGCGTGCAGTTATCGCGGCCGTGCAACAAAAGGTAAGGCTTAGAAAAGATATTTATTGGGTCAAGCTCAAGCAAGCTCAGCCCAAACAGCTCGATTCTTCCGAGACGCGGCTCAGATCAGCCGAAATAATAATCGATTCATAAAACTGACACGGATGCAAGGCAGATTTAAAGGGGCATTCTGGGTGCAGTGCCAAGGCGTGACAACCAATAACCTTAGAAGCATGACGACATCAAACTCTAAATCCGAACACCTCGAATCCAGAAGTCAAAGCTACAAAGCACTGAAGATAAAGGCCTTAAGCCCCAAACTAACCCTGAGCCGATAGTCGAAGGCTTTGCCATACTTAAAGGATCATGGGAGTTGGGATCAAAGGGGTATAACGGTATAAAACAAGGTAATTATACTTCTGATTACTTAGAAGCCCAACTATGCTCCGTATAGCTTATAACCCTACTTACTTAATGCCATGATGCTCCAAGAAATCCCCAAAAGCCCGACAGCCCTAAATTGTCAAGCCAAACGCCAATCGCATCTCGGATGTACCGGCTAAGTTATGGACCCAAGGCCCAATCGAGTCATGTGGCCTCGAAGTGCCGAATCTCACCCGGTCGCCTCTCTGCACCCTTCTCAATCCTTCCTTTCTCTTATTGGGTGGTTGTCAAAATTATGGTCCCTTTTTGGGTCCCGAATATAATGCGGCACCTATAATCCAGGGTACCCCAAAAAAGGACCATAATTTTGATGGTCATGTAGGGTTGCGGGTCTAGGGGTACTTTCGTTTGAGGTTTAGGGGTGCAGCGTTTAGGTGACTCGGTCTGAACTGGAGTTCTGAATTTGGGCTTCATAGTTAACATAATAGGGTAGCTGGTTCGGGCTTCAAGATTGATGCCAAGATGATAGTAAGGATGGTAGGGCATTTAAGGATGAAGGTTCAGTGCTTTGCAAATTTCGGGTCTACTTTTCTCGCCTGCCGAGCATGTATATACTTGGGCAGAACTGTGCGCCTGATGTGTGCATTAGAACTTGGGTAAACCCAAAACCCACAACCCTAACTAATCCGAACATTAGCCCTGCTAAAGCTTGCGATCAGAACTCCCCAGCAGACGCTCGCACAGCAAATGAGCACCCTAATTCTCCCACACCCGTACATCCCGGACCTGAAATCTGTTAACCGAAGAGACGAAATGTACCCTAAAAGGCTTTAAGGTTCAAACGTTCAATCGCTATACAGGGATTCAAGGATTGGGTATGGGGCCCCAGTGTTAAGGGTCATTTGGTCCTGAAGCAAAACGGAAGCCTGACCAGCAGCAGAGACTGGTTTACTTGTCCATTGCCCTGGAGAGCTTACAGCTTGAGCAATCTTTTCGATTATTTAGGGGGATAATAACAACACAAATAAGGGTCGCCTACTCTACTACGGAGTCGGAGATCGATACCGAAATCCCGAAACTCCCAAGCCCCTAAAACTCGAAACCCCAAAACCCGAAACCCTTAAACATCCTGAACCCCTAAACCACTAAACCCCACACCCTAAATCTCTAAGCCCTAAACATCCTGAACCTGCATGGGGACTACAAAGAAGCGCTTTCAGGCGAATCCAACCTTCAAGGCACCCTGCTCACTGAGTTTTGCCTCGGATCGGTAGGTCTGCTTGGAGGATCGGGGGACTTAGTAAGTAGATATTTTAGAGACTTATAAGTTCGATAACCCCAATTAGGATCCCTTCTAGGGCACTTATAAGTCTACTTACTATCTACTTACTAAGTCCCCCGAGCCTCCAAGTGGGTTTAGGGCTTGGGGCTCCTTTCCAGGGCTCCTTAATATGATTTCTTTATAAACGTGGGGGTTTAGAGCTTCTGGCCATTTAATCCCTAAGAGGTTTAGGGCTTTAAGGCTGTAGGGCCAAGGAATGATGGGCTTCAGGGCTTTAGGGTAATACTTGGAGGGCCGGAGGACTTTGTAAGTAGGTAATAATTAGAAATATACCTACCCTAGATTACTAGATTGGGGTTATGGTACTAACAGCTATAGAATGTACCTACTTAGTAGGTCCTCCGACCCTCCAATAGCTCAGGGCGCTGGGTTTCCTGTAAGATCTAAGAAGACTCTGTGGCGTTGAGGACCCAATCATGACCTTTTCAAACCCAGACTCTTACGCGATGAGTCCCTGTACCGTATTTGAACACCGCAAGCCCTTTGAGGGTTCATGTCGTCCCTAAGGTGAGGGTTTAAGGTTTCGGGATTGCAGGTTACTCTCGGAAGGTCTTAAGGTAAGGGTTTAGGGGGTACTGCAAAGGTATGGGTTTAGGGTGTAGGGTTTAGGGGTGTACGTCTGGTGAGAGCTGCAAGTTTGGAGGCTTGGCGTGAAGTAGTCATTGCATGGACTCTGCACCTTAAACCCTACTGGGTTTTTTTTAAGTAACCAGGGAGAAAAAAGTATAAACTTGTATTTCATAAGGGTTCCTTTAAGAAAAAAAGTATTAAAGTATGGCACTCCAAAGCCCCAAAGCGCAGCCTATGTAGCCCTGGGCCTTGAAGCCCTAGTATAGGCCTTAACAACAAAAATAGGGTTCTGGACTGAGGAGCGCCGAGGAGCAGCATTTCTCATGGTTCCCAAACTTTCCTCAACCCTTTGACAACAAATATATAAAACCCTAAACAACCCCTTGTAAACTGTCTTAAAACCCTCATAAAACTCAAGAACACACACGAACCCCCATTAAAGCTTCCATATGAAGCCCTGGAGCCCGCTGCTTGAGAGCGGGAGGCTAACTTTAGGTTCAGGGTGGGTGCTGCCCCCATGCGGTTACAACCTACAATAGGGCTACTATTAAGGGCCTGGCTATGAATATCATTCAACTGATACTGAGTGGGGGCAGTACCCATGGCTAAGGTTTCGGGTTTGGGGATGCGGGCATACACGCAGACGGACAAACAAGACAAACGCAGAGATAGACAAAGACACCGGCAGAGACACAAACACACGACCTCACGCACACAGCCACCCGCAGCAAAGTGTATCAAACGCCCCCCTTTGATCTCTAAGCCCTAAACGCACTTTTTAAATCCGTTGACCAGGGACTCCCTTCTTAAACCCCAAAACCCTGAAGCCCTCAACTCTAAACCCTCAACCTTGACCAGGACCCTCCAAGTACCCTTTAAAGGGCTCTAATATTTCTCATTAAGAGATAATTCGGGGCTACAATGAAGGGTAGTTGGGGGGTCTAGGGAAACCTTGGACCCCCAAGCCAATACTCCCAATGCATCCTCTTCCGAGCTCGATACCATCAGGGAACATCGCCCCATGCCATGCCAGAAATTCTGGAAAACTCAACCGCCCGTCGCTGTTCAGGTCCTTGCTGAGCGACTGAGGGAGATATGTCGGGGTTTCGGGCTTCTGGGGCATTTAAGGCCTAAGAGGTTAGGATAGTCGCTAACTTGACATATGGCAACATAGTAACATTGAGTAACAATTGCGGTCCATGGTTTTACATGTGTTTTTTGTCCAAAGTTTATTATATGGATGAGAAGAAAGAACATTTATCAATGAGAAATTCAACCCAGTAACAGTGGACATTGAGAGGTTTAAGGCTTTAGGGCTTCGTGATGATGGCAATGTTGGAGGGTCGGGGGACTTAGTAAGTAGGTAGTAATTAGAGTTATAAGTTGTAGGTACCCTGAATGGGATCCTAACCGGAGTTGCGGCACTTATAAGTCCACCGAGCCTCCAAGAAAGCCCTCCTGATCTCTATAGATCCAGAAGCTGTTAGAACCCTTTAGATGTGGGCTCTTAGGAATAAAAGAGCCGGCAGGGCGACGTTTACGCAGCTAGACGGAGGGAGGGAGCCAAGGAAGGCGATAGGGCTTTGGGGCTCCCAAAACCCGAAACCGTTTCAGGAGCTTCGATTTTCAGCCCGAAGAAAGGAGCTCCGAAGTAAGACTGGCCATAAAGAAGGGTTCAGGGTTTAGGGATCTAGGAGTGGTTGCTCCCCTCCTAAGAAGCCTGAGCCTAACTATGGCCCTAACTATTTACTCCGGCCTGACCCTCATAGGCTGAGCCGTCAATGGCCACCTCCGTACAAAAGGCTGCAATAGCTGGAAATGCCAGTAAGCCCGACAGGCGGTTGTAGGCCGTGTCGAGGCGAATGCGGACTGCGTCCACCTTACCCGAAACCCTAAACCCTAATCCCCAAAATCCTGACATAAAGGCCCACTGCTGGTTGACTTGGCAGCGAAGGCGAGGTTGTTCAAGTGCGCGGCGACTGTGGTGCCACCAAGCTTGGTGTGCCCCCCCGTCGCTCAGCTTCTAAAAGGCTAAGACGACTTGGGGCGAGGTGGGGCCTTGAGCATGAATCGGAATGGAGTGGGGCCCTAATGCCGAACGTGGTGACTACCTAAACCCCTGAACCCTAAACCCCATAAACTCTAAACCCTACGGCCCTAGACGCTTGTGATCTCCCTGCTGCCGGGAGGCGGCTTCTTTCCAGTACCTGGCAGTCCGTCTGACTGGATCTCTTGGACGAAAAAAGAGGGTCTTTGGTTCTGGATTACAGTACAGGACCTTTAGACTTTTGCCTCTTAGGGTAAGGGTGTCGGGATTCGGGATTTGCGTTTTAATGTTTCGGGATTAGGGATTCGGGTTTCGGGTTTGGGATTTAAGGCCTGGGTTTTGGCTCTTTAGATTAGGGCACCTTATTGGCCCATTTTCTACCAGAAACCCACATTGACATGAAAAATGTTTATGGCCCTTTGGATTTGATCGCAGCTTAATACGAACCCTACTTTAGAGAAGTATGCACCTGCCAATGACGACAACGGCAAGCACCCAAACTCCATCAATCATCCGCGCCATTTAACTCCTCCCTGGCCGAGTACTTAAGTTAGGGAACCCTCCATGAAAGGGCTTGCAGCTTTATATGCTAAGCGACAATTTGACTACTTGGATTCTATCTTGGGGTCCTTGAAACTCGAACCCGCCACTATGATGCGGCACGTCCGGGACATGGACACATTTGAGGCATGTCGAAGGGTTTGAGGGTTTAGGGTTCAGGGTTTAAAGTTTGGAGTTTAACGTTTCAGGGTTTCAGGGATTAAGGTCTTAATTGGGGTCGCAACAAATGCAGCAGAGCAAAAGCCCTGAACAGAGCTTTCTGATCTCTTATCAGGCTTCATACATACATAGTCTTATATAACATATATATACACATACACTATATATGTGTAATATAGCTATATGTACATATACAAATACATAAATACATAAATAAATAAATAAATATATATATATATATATACATATATATGTATATTGTAATATGAGCAGGACCGGCTTTCGCAGGAGGTGCCGGCGGTGCTGTTTGTCGCCGGTCGGAGGCACTGTTTGCTGCCAGTGCTGTTGCTGGTGCTGATTCGGTGGGAGCGCTTTTTGGCGGATCCTGCTTGACCTCCGGTAGAAGCGCAAGCTGGAACTACGTCAGAATTTAAACGCTCCCTGTGGAAAGAGTTGCTAGGGTTTAGGGTTTTGGGATCTCTTAGCAGGCTTCATACATATGGCCGCCTGGAATGGGCCGTTGGGTTCATGATACAGGATTCAGCGAGAAGGGATCAGGCTTAGGGGTACAGCATGAAGCAGCTAAGCACCCTGAACGCCAGATGCGAACGTACTTGACGCCCTCAGGAAATCAGAGCCCTTCCTAAACCCTGAACCCTAAACCCTAAATCAACCAGCGCTGCTGTCAATTGTGAAATCATGGGTTTATGGAACTGAGCCCCTGGGGCTGCCACGCTGTCTTGGAGTGCATGGGTCCCCTACTTAACGACAAGCTAAGCCTTAAACTTAACTCTAAGCCCTTAAACCCCGAATCGCCAAATCTCCATATCCCTAAGCTCGAATCATCTCAAAACCAAGCCCCAAAACACGCAAACCCTAAACTCTAAACCGCAAAACCTAAATCCCAGCCCGAAAACCTAACCCCCGAACGCCTAAACCCCAAGAGCTGAAACTCCCAAAGCCTGAAGTCCCAAACCCTGAACCCGGACCCCTAGACTCTTAAACTTAAACCCCAAAGCTGAAATCCAAAACCCGAATGCCAAAAACCCTTAAATGCCAACAAACCCTGAACCCTGCACCCTAAACCCCTAAACCCTAAACCCCCAAACCCTGAACGGGTCATCGCCTTAAAAGCTTCGCCTCGGAAATGTCCGTGGACTCCTTCACCTGAACTACGGAGCATCGGGTCAAGGGTGCAGGGTTTAGGGTTTTTAAGGCTTGGGGTTAATAAGTTAAGGGGTTAGAGTTTTAGGCTTAGGGTTAAGGATGGGGTTCAGGGTTTAGGGTCTATAGGGCTGGGCCAAGGGTTTGGGGTTCAGGGTTTAGGGTTTTAGGATGCTTTAGGGCTTAGGGTTAAGGATTTGGGCGTAAAGGTTGACTTGCAGATTTGGGATCATAACCATACCCCGACTCTGAACTTTACTAGCTGGATTGGATAACGTGTTTTATGGCCAGGAACCGGTACTTATAACAAACTACAGGGGTACTACAATTCCGGGTCGAGGCAAGATCCACACTAGGTCAAAGGTCACCCTGAACCGTAAACGCTCAAGGACGCTCAAACTTTGGCTTCCAAGTCTGGGGACTGGTTTTAGAGTCTGGCTTAGGATTTCAGGTTTCTGTTGATCTCTTCGGCTTTGGGGATAGGCCCAGTAGGAAACCCCCATGTACAACGTCCTCCTTCCGAAGTCCAGCAAATTCGCACAAAGCCGCACGCACCGCAAGCAGCAGTGGCACGAAGACCAACGCAACAACCATGAACTCGGAAAGAAAGAGCATATATGATCCCGGTTCGGCCGTCCCCCCC
>BGNK01003639.1:23801-69542 GCA_003297005.1 Symbiodinium sp. clade A Y106
GGGGGGTCGGCGAACCGAGAACCGGGATCATATATCTAAGATCCTAGTTCCAAATGCAGGTGGGCCACTTTCAGCATGGAATGCAGTGCCTCGGCTGCAGGATTCGAATCTCCCAGATCCAGCGTTTGAACCAAGAAGGACGCAAACAAGCAGGGGTCCAGACCAATTAGACTGGGGTTTTCACATCCCAACCCCAAAGCCCAAAACCCTAAACCCAAACGAAGAGCACGGAAGAATGCGTGGTGGATGTCGACGACAGCCATTTTTCCAGGTTCAGGGTTCAGAGTTTATAGGGCTTGGGGTTAGGGATTGGTCTAGGGTTTAGGGCTTGGGGCTGAGGGTTTAGGGCTTAGGGTTTACGGGTTGGGGTGGGGGTGTAGCCTCAAAATCATGGTAACTAAGGTTTAGGGCTTAGGGTCATTGAATCACGGTAGGATCCTGTAAACCCAAGAAGGCTACAGCCGATCACACCATCGAAGTGATTCTTTGAGCCAGCCTTTAAAACTCCACTCCGAAAGTGCCTCACTGTGACAGCTTGCAGAGGGGTGTAGGGCTTAGGAGTCTAAGGTCTAGGGCCTAAGGTTTAGGAGCTCAGGGTCTTGGGCTTAGGAGTTGAGGAGTGTAGGGCTTAGGAGTTTAGGGTCGAGGGGTTTGGGGTGTTGGGGTTGGCGAGGTCCTAGCTGCCTTTCCTGCCGTGGTTTCTTTAGTAGTTGCTCGCAGGGAGTTGCATGGGCCAGGCAATGCAACCCCACATGTGGTTTACGGTTTACACAGGCTTTGTGCAGAGGTGTAAGACAAAATCTCAACAGTGAGCAGATTATCAAGGCCTTCTTATTGAACCTTTCATATAATGTTCCGCACACACCTTGTTCAGAAACCTCTTGAGGCCTTTATATTGAGGCTGAGGTTTTAGAGTTGAAGGTAGAGGCAAGGTAGGTAGTTCATGGAGGGGATGGTATTAAAATGTACATGTTTTGGGTTTTAGTGCCCATACTAATACAAATGTAAAATGTTACCCAACTATGACAAAGGTAAGTCGTGAGTGTTCTCGTCCCATCACTGGGGCAGTTTTCCCGGGTTCTGGGACACAAAGGCTCCCAAATCCAAATGGATCAGAGGCCCCAACCAGGACCCCAAGTGCCCTTTAAAGGGCTCTACGATTTCTCATTAAAGAGGCAATTCGGGGCTACAATAAAGGGTAGTTGGGGGGTCTTAGGAAGAGCCCCAAACCTCAGGAGTCCGAAACCCGCCCGAAATCCCTGTCAGAAGCCTCGAAAGGTAGACACCCCAAACCCCCAAATCCCCGGTCAAAGAACCCCCAAAATAGCAGGGTTTAGGGTTTAAGGTTTAGGGTTTAGGGAATCCTAAATAGAAGGCATCTGCGGCTGTGGAGCTTTGCGAAACTCGGACCACTCGATGTAGCCGCTGTGATCCCTTAGGATGTGATCGGCTCTCGAAGCGTGCGATCCCTTGTCGGACGGCTCCAGTGTCCTCTAAACTCTACAGTAAACCCAACAGCCTGATCTCGAGGGGCTGCAGCTTTGAGACGTAAGGGTGTACCTAGACCCCCCGACTACCCTTTATTGCAGCCCCTGATTACCTCTTAATGAGAAATATTAGAGCCCTTTGAAGGGTACTTGGGGGGTCCTGGTAGAGTTTAGAGGTTTAAGACTTTAGCTTTAGC
Organism: Symbiodinium sp. clade A Y106; assembly: GCA_003297005.1. NCBI lineage: Eukaryota > Dinophyceae > Suessiales > Symbiodiniaceae > Symbiodinium > Symbiodinium sp. clade A. The sequence goes on from BGNK01003639.1 coordinate 25,486, forward strand.
ATTTGGGGGTCTCGAGCCATCGGGGTTGAGGGTTCCGGGTTCACGACACTGGGTTTGGTAGGCTTAGGGTTTAGGGTTTAGGGTTAGACACTGGGAAGTCAAGTGTCGAGCACACTTAAGCTGGTCTTTTCTAGATCACAGTAACTTTAATTTATTGGGCTCTCAAAAGCTTAGGTGACTCTTTGAACGGTGAATCCACGAGGCACACTGGTACCGACAACTTCATATGTATGGGTGTCACAGTCTTCAGGAACCAAGAACTTGAACCGCTTCAACAAGGCTCCACATCGACTTGGAGAGCACACGATCTTGTCCCATACGTACTGGTACGACTACTTTGCTTGTCATTGTGATGCTGATCCTTGCTGGCGGCTTGTTCTTCAGGTTGCCATGAACGCTTTACCCTTGAATTCTAAACCGGAAAGCCTATCTCAGCCTCAGTGCTGACGCTTTATGTAAGGCTTCAGCGCTTCAACCTGGGCTTTCAATGGATCCGTAAACAGGCGCTTAGAATTAGAAGTACAGTCAGGTAGGCTCGTAAAGGATACTTGGACTCTGAGGTTTGGGGTTTCGGGTTCAACTTGTGAGAGTTTTCGTAGGACTTGGAGCTCAGGGCTTAGAGCTTTGTGCCTGCCCAGCTAGCCATTGAGTCCAGGACGTATCGCAGGAATTGAAAATTCGCTCCAATCGTTCGACCTCGGTGATGTCTGGATGACAGGAGATCTCGCGCAGTGGTCCTGAAACTTCCACTTAGGAATTTCTTCCTCTGGAACCAGATACTGATATCTTGTACTGGCTACCCCTCAGACCCTAACGGACTAAACGCTCAAAACCTAAAGCTCTACACCCTCCCGGTGTGGACCGTTCTGGGCACACCCACAATGCTGGCTGGATCTTGCTCATGAAGCTTGATCTTCAAATCCAAAGGTTACAACAGGGTTTTCCATAGGCGTCTTATTGATTATAATAGAGCTTTTGAGATATGTGATTCTTGTATGGTTGCCCAAGGACTATCTGACTATCTATCGGGGGTGCTAAGTGTCGGCGGAACGTGGTGCTAACGCCGACTGCGCGAACTTAGCCTGAGGGAATTCTTGAATCTCCGGTTCTGCAATGTCTTTTACGCGTTTATTACATGTAGGGTTTAGGGGTGCTGTGGTTTTTGAGGGCTCAGGAGGTCTGGAACACACGAAACTCCCGAGCTGAGCCGGTGCAGTCTGATGCCAAACAGTCGTGATGAAAAAAAGGCTGTCTACCATGGCGCCGTAGCCCCCAAACCCTCAACCCTGAATCTTCAAGTGCTCTAGCTGCCCAACTATTCTCGGAGCAAGCGGCTTTAGTAACTTGAATAAGATTTTGGCGTATACTCTACCATCGTCATAGGGAGCCTGAACGATTGCTGTTACACAAACTTACAAGTTAATGTAGGGGCCTTATCATATTTTTTGTCGAATAGACCCCCAAAACCCTATTCTTAGGCCCCTACATTATCTTGACCCTTATGAAGCAAGGCAGCTCGTGCAACAATCATCTTCTATGCACAAGACTGAAACATCCACAATCTGTAGTCCTGACACTGCATGTTGAACATGTTCAAAGCTCAGGGTTTCTGTCAAAGGCTCTAGACCCTAAACCTGCCGAAGGGTCCGAAGCCAATGACTGAGCCACCCAGTTGTCACAACATCGGGTGTCTGGCTCGTACAAAGTCCAACCTTTTGGCAGGGCGAGGGTCTGTTCAAGTCGGGGAGGTCCCATGGCCCCTAAACCCTAAACCGTTCCAGGATCTCGGATGGACTGCTCCAGCTTTGGCGCGTGCACTAACAGTCAACCCCAAGCCATAGGCCCTCAGGTCCTGTAGTCTTCAAACAGTAGGGTTTAGGGTTTAGGGTGTAACAGTCGTACTGTACTTCTGGGTGTGATCCTGGTATATTCTTGGAATTCTCCATCGCAGCTTGGGAACTAGAACGGTTCTACTAGTCTTAGGGCTTGTTCTGTACAAGCTACTTACCATGAGCCCTAAACCCTAAACCATACATCATAAAGGCTACCAGAAGGGATATGTATATGTATATATGCCGGCATCAAAGAAAACTAAACACAAATTCGCGAAGAACGGATTGATCCAGGGAGAGCCTTTAGCAAAATAAACACCGGTGCCTTAATCAAACAGGTTTTCGACGTATATTCTGATGTAATTACATTAAAAGCACATCGGGCCTTAGCAAGTAGAAAACGGCTCTTGGTGTATATCAGTATATCATGATAGGTAGGCTTCTGTATAAGTATAACGCGGTTCGCCCTAAACAAAGGAGAAGTAAACGTTCCCCTTTGGGGTTATACGGGGATTCCAGCACCCACCCTCCCCTAAAGGTTAATGCACACTTACTCTACTTCTGAGATTACACTCCTTCAAACCTATACCCCTGAACCCCAAACCCAAAATCCTACCCTACACCCAACCCCCAAACCCTAAACCCCATATAGATCCCTTTAAGGGGCTTAAGGATCCCTTTAAGGACTTAAGGATCCCTTTAAGGACTTAAGGATCCCGTTAAGGCTATAAGGAGCCCTATAAAATCCTTTCCCTCAAAAGTTCACAGGAGTCCGCCAGCCTATGCTCCCGCGCATACTGGCGAAGACGTCGGTCCTTCGTGTCGGTAACAAGGGTCGCCTGCGGCTGCAATTCTGAGTTTTCGTACGGACCCTTTTAGGGTTTAGGGTTTTGTAAGGGCTGCGCAATATGCTTTATGATTCTTCGCAGGTCTCTACCATTTGTTGCAGGGTTTTGTTGGGTCGTGTGAGGGGCTTTTCGGGCCGCATAAGGCTTTCTTTAGGGGTTCAGGCCGAAAGGTGCTACAATCGCTACAACAACAGACCAGAACGCTTCCCTGCAGGGCTTGTGACGGCAACTCGGGGTTGGGCCGCATGCCAGGATGGGTCTTCACTTCATGGCAGACCAGTCGCATGCTTCGTGGGAAGACTAAGCCGGGCACCGCGAATGCCAAAGGCCGATACTGGACATGCTCCAAAGCCTGCAGAACCCCGGGAGAAGCTCTGACATAGGCGCCTTAATAATTAGAATAGGGTTTTGGGGCCCCTTATGCTGTACTTATAAAAACGCAACTAAAAAATGGCATTGTTAATTATTTAGGCCCCTCTATTAACAGAAGGCCCCTCGCCCTAGGAGCCGTCTCCCTCTGAGCAGCCTCGACGAACTTCACCGATTGGGACCTGGTCGGGTAGGCTTTAACTAGGATGCCCAGTAACCGAGGAATAAAAAGGGCTCCCTTTTTGGTATTGGGTAACTTCATAAGGAACCTGAGACTACAAACAGGGAAAAACGGCCCCTCTGGGAGGCCTAGTTAAAGCCACTACTTAATAAGGATCATGGGACTTAGTAAGTAAGGTTATAATTGGGGTTGTAAGTCCCCTAAGCGGGGTTCTCCTAATTACGGCCTGGTTTATAACCTGACTCACTAAGTCCCATGATCCTTTAAGTAAGCCCTCAACCCTTAACTGGTTCAGGTAGCGTTCGTCTGTGGGAGAGAGGGGTGACTTGGCGGCTGACAGCGCCTTACTTGCTCATGACTCAGAAGAGCTCGAAACGGTTTGAGGGTTTAAAGCTTGGGTTTTTAAGGTACTTGCCCAAAGCCACAAACCCTGAACCTTGTGCCACTAACCCGAACGTTAGACCGTGTTGTTGCTTTTGCACACATCTTTCCAAGATACAGCTCGATGCTGAGCCCATGATTCTTAGGGTCTCCCGGATTCGGAGGCTACGGTCTGGAGTTTAGTGAAGTTGAGGATCGTGGTCAACCGACTTCGTGAGGTGGATCTTCTGTCTTCTGTTTGGGGATCTAGACTGTACGAAAGGGCACTTCAAAGGTGAAGGGATGCGGCAAGTGCTAGAAGCCCTTGTGGTGCTGCACGCCTACAGAAAGTAATGTAGGAACCTGATTAAGAAACCTTGGGCCTTTACTAATTAGGGCTCCTTATATGAACCCTACTATTTTGGGGGATATAGGCCCAGGGTTTCTTAATCAGGTTCCTACATTAGACCAAATATTGCGAACCCCCGTTGATCGTCGAAAGGCCATGCCCTAACAGCCAAGCGAGCACAGATCAGGAATACTTCAAGTCGGCCAATGAATTCAATGGCAGACGATTCCGACTTAGGGTTTTGTGCTCAACCGTACCAGGGTCAGAAACTCTGCGAGCATGGACCCTAGACACCGCCTGACATTCTAGAGCTCTGTCTCACTGAGCGTCTGTGTTATAAGATGCACCAGCGCTGATTTAACCGGACGGGGTTCGGTGATCAGGGCTCGTTGTTGAAAACCCTTCGGCCGACAAACAATCGAAACGATAAACCCCTAAACCCCAAGTCCTAAGAGTGTGGCATGGGGTGTAGGGTTTGGTCTCTGCGTGCTTTCGGGAGGATTTAACTGTAGGTTTCGGGGTTCGAGTCCTACAGACCCTAAACCCTAAAGCTACGGTTTGGGGTTTACCTGTAGCCGAAAAGACCTACTTTTTTAGGGTCTCTATATAGTTCCTTAAAAAAGTAGGTCTGGTTGGCCACAGGTCGGGTTCCAGACCTTCCAAAATCCCTTAATTGAGGAAGCGAATCCCTCAGGTACGCGGCTTACTACTTGCTTGTTGACGGCGGGTGCATGTTTCACAGTAATTATGTTCAAGGCGCAGGCGTGTATATGCTCAGGCATGGCCCCTGCACAAGAAAACACACACAAATCAAGAGTGAGCGGGTGTCCAGATTAGAATTTAAACAGTACTACGATGATGATGCTTCGTTCGTCCGTGAAAACATATAGGGTCCGGTCGCTGTGCACTCCCCCGTATCTTCGGGAAGGAATAAAACTTAAATTATAATAGGATCTCTAATATGAATTAAGGTATATTCCTTAATTAAGGGGTTTTGGACAGTCTAGGAGCCCTTTAGGGTTTAGGGTTCAGGGTTTAGGCCCCTATATTATACTACCCTTATAGACCCCTTTACAGGAAGCTTCTCACGTGATCAGAACCCGAAATGTGCCGGGACCCCACGCCACAGGAGGAACTCTTCAAAGTTGACCTCTGCCAGACGACTACTATATTAGATAGGGTTCCTTTAAAGGGGTCTATAAGGGTTACCATGGGTCTTAATAATTAGAATAGGGCTTTGGGGCGCTTTAAACGAGAATTATAGTATAGGTAACTATTTAGGCTCCTATGATACGGTCCAGGCTAGAGTTGTTTAGGGCTCAGGGTTGGGGACGATGAGGGCTTATGGGGTTTAGGGTTTTGGTTCAGGGTTTTTTTCATGGTTCAGGGTTTAGGCTTTAGGGTTAGTGCAGGGTCTAGGGTGGGGGAACGTTTGCCAAGCCCTTGCTAGCCGTTCAGGGAAATGCCCCAAACCCCAAGCCAAACCCAGATTCCCAAACCCTAAACCTAACACTGCCTCAACCTACCATTGTTACCTACTCACTTGCACGAAGCCCCCCCCAATGTAGAATCTAAAGGGACCCTCGAAATCTGGGTTTTGCTAGTTCACGGTGCTGGAGCCTGACTCCAATGTTTTGATCCAACACTTACTTGTCCAGTTTGAACGGTTTAGGGTTTAGGGTTCATAGGAGAACTACAGCATAACCTTTGGGATCATGTAGCGCCAATATAGCGATTGTGGAAACTCGCCAAAGGTTACTTACTCTACAATAGACGAGCGCAACTAAACCCAAAACCCTATCCCCAAATTACTTACCGAGAAATAGGATCCCTCACATAGAGGGTTCCTTCAAGGGCTACTGCATGGGCGCAAAAGAGGGGCCGTATAATGCATAGCAGAAGGTTTTGGGTATTTCATAGTCTAACTAGAATACTGGGCTTTTAAGTAACCAGGGAGAAAAAAGTATACACTTTTATTTCATAAGAGTTCCTTTAAGAAAAAAGTATTAAAGTATGGCACTCCAAAGCCCAGAATATGGAGCCCTGAGGAATGATGTTGGTAAAAAATCAGACCACCATACAATGCTTTCGAAATTCTAAGCTTGCTTCTATGCCAGTCCGAACAGCGCTTCAGACGGCTCCAAAGTCTATGGTTAGACAGTTTCAGGTTTTGCATGAAGGCTTGTCTCAAAGGCTTTATGGCCTATACTGGGTGTAGGTTTCTAGAACGGGTTAAGCCCAGGTTTGGGATCAGGCAATTGATCCCTCAGCGTTAATGCAGCCTAAGGACTAGACCTCAAGAGTGCCTCGAGAGGGAATCAATCAGCCCCGAAACCACACCTGCCTCTCCGTGGCTGAGGTGATCTGCATTACCTCGGATAGTTTCGGCGGTGTCTGCCCTAAATTCCAAACCCTAAGCAAACCTTAGATCCACAAAGCGCTAAACCTAAAAACCGATCAGTCCCCAAGTGCAAACAGCAATTTCTTTCCTGAGCCCGAAGGCCCGATAATCAGACTCTAAACTCTAGACGCGTTAGGCTCAGGGTTTAGGATGTCAGGTTTAGGGTTTAGGGTTTAGGATTTCAGGTTTACATAGGGATAAACCCTCGACTCGTAACCCTGAAAGATCAAACGCCGTACTGAAATCCCTATCAAACCAGTAGAAGCTCATTGCGAGCCTTACAAAGCAACCCTATAGGCATACAAACACAAGCCCCAAATCCTTCCACACCCGCACGCACAAAAAAGCTATGCACTGAATCCAATTTCAACCTGAGACAAATAAAGCGGTAGAAGCAAATCATATATAAAGCCCCTACCTTAAAGTTTAAGAACCCCTAGGCCCCACACCCTCAACCCTAGGCCCCAAGCCCTAAAATCGGAAAATTCCGAAACCCTGAACCCTCAACCCTAAGCCCCAAACCCTAAATCCTAATTCCGAAACCCTAAACCCCAAACCCTAAATCCTAATTCCGAAACCCTAAACCCTAAACCCTAAGCCCCAAACCCTAAATCCTAATTCCGAAACCCTAAACCCCGAGCCCCAAACCCTTCCTGCTCAGACTGCCGAGGAGCAGAGGGCAGCTAGTCGGAGGGAGGCTGGGATCCTCTTGCTGCTTCACCCTATATCCATATGTGTAAAGATCTATGGGAGTATGTATGTATGTGTGCGAATATATGTATATATATATATATAAACAGAGAGAGAGAGCACGAGATGGATATGTAGGTACACAAGTTTATTTAGTTGCACCTGTTCCTTTCGGATTGTTAGCTTTTGTTGCATGTGTGTCTGTGTGCGGGTTGCTCATTGCTCATGGCCCTTGCAAGGCTTAGGGGCCGAAGGTTTTCTTCACCTCTCTGAGGATGCCTCGAAGGCTGGGTTAAGGGGTTTGGGGTTTAGAGTTTAGGGTTTGGGTATAGGGTTTAAGGTTTGGGTAGAGGGTTTAGGGTTTGGGTATAGGGTTTAGGGATTAGGGTTTGGGTTTGGGTTTAGGGTTTATTCAGTGTTTAGGGTTTGGGGGTTATTCCATATTAACCATTTTTGCGCGGGGGGGGGGGGATCATTTTTGGTCGACCCCAAAAAGACCCCCTCCCCTTCCCGGTGCAAAATAGTTTAATAAGGCTTTGTTAAATAGCAAAACAAAGCCATTTTAGGGCCTCTCCCCAGCCACATCAACATCTTCTTTAGGGATGGCATCCAGCGTTTAGGGTTTAGGGCTTGGGGGTTAGGGTTTACGGTCCGGGGTTGGGTTGTCAAATTCGGATCTTGCTGGTGCCTGAACAAATGGGGCTTCGAAGAACGTGGCATTTCCTTCTCCGATTGTTCCGAGTGTAGGCCCTGGGCTCTTACTATAGCAGCCTTAATGATCAGAGCAGGGTTTGGGGATATGCTTTAGTGTAACTAATAGTAAGGAACCCTAAGGAATAATTTGTAAATATTCACACTTCTGCTGCACCCGCAAAAACCTGGAGCCACCGAAATCGAGCACAAAGCGCTGAAGCCCAACTTCCCCAGACGTGTATTCACCGAGGGTCGGCTGTGTTGGCGACAAGTTGCAACGCTTCCTGTGCCGAACAAGAAAGCTTGATTTGCCTTCAATTCGTGGAGCGGTCACCCTAAACCCTAAAGCCCCGGACCAGACACCAAAACAATAGCAGGATCAACCTGGCGTGGGTTTCGGCCGTGGGCAGAGTGAGGAGCTGGTGGCTGGGAGGCAGCCTAGGTTCCTGAGTAGAACCTTTAATATTAAGAACATTCATTTTATGAATAATATTAATATATAATATATATATACACATTAATAATGTTAATAATATTCATCATATTAATCAAAATAATAATAATTGTAAATTTAACTATATTAACTGGGCTTTTAAGTAACCAGGGAGAAAAAAGTATAAACTTGTACTTCATAAGGGTTCCTTTCAGAAAAAAAGTATTAAAGTGTGGCACTCCAAAGCCCAGTTAAAGTAATAAGGGCAAAAGGGCACTACTCAGGAACCTAGGAGCTGATAAAGATCAGGAATGGAAGGCTCGGGATCGGTGGCTGGGACTCGGGTGTACCGTCAGGGCCTGACTAGCGCTATTTAGGGTTTAGGGTTTAGGGTGAAGAACAGGACTCTTGGCGTAGATTATACTGTACCTGAACCTACCAAAACCTACTTTTTGGTAGGTTCTTGTTAGAAACCCTACTATGGAATTCATAGGGACCCTACACAACAGAGCAGGTTCTGGTGGGATAGGGTGCTGTTACAGTGACTTTAAGGAAACCTGAAATTCCATGTCCATGCCGACCAACGTTGTGCGAGGAAAGTGCAGCCATATGTTGTTCACCACGTGCGTGATGTATCGAAGCCTCAACTACCCTAAGTACCCCATGTAGCGGAAGTCATGAAGTAGCTTGGAACCTTGGTTCACCTGGAAGGATACGCCACGGTGCCTGAGATCAGTCAAGACAAGCGGGTACATTACATGTGGCTGGAGGACCCTTTGAAGCCGCAATCATCCCATGATGGACTCTTTTGCCCCTTTGTGACGATGACTGCGAATGCATGCAACTAGAGTCGTAGTGGTGGTAGTAGCAGCCGCAAAAACAGATAGTACTTGCGGTATTTGGACGAACCATCCCTGAACCCTTTCACTAAACCCTACCAAACAAGCATTGATTCTGATCTCCTGCACCCCAAACCGACATAATCGTTGAGATGCTCTACGGGCCTTCTTAGAGTTAGAAGAGGCCCTGTTTGCAAAGGAGGTTTATAACATACCTAGTATATATCATAAGGAGCTCAAAGGAGTGGGGGGACCTGAGCAAGTAGAATCAGGACAAGGGCTAAGGAGCAATTCCAGGAAGGAGCCCGAACCTTGGGGCTCTGAGGACTCACATATTAAGGCTTTTTGGGGTGGTAATGTAGGGGCCTTAATAATTGGGATTTGGTTCTGGGGTAAATTACACTATACTTATAATGAGGAGCCCCAAAATAGTATAGGTAATTATCTAGGTTCCTATACTACTATATGAGGCCTTTGGGCTATTTTGAGCACCAGGGTAAGGAACAACAGTCGCCACGCCTCATGGCAGCCTCAAACTGCTGTGGCGTGAGCCTGCCAGTCTGCAGGTTTCTTTCAGGGCTCAAGGCTCAGGGTTTTTTGGGTTAGGGGAAAGGATGTGGGTGGTTGTCAAAACTAGGGTCCCTTTTTGGGTACCCTGAATAGTAGGTGCCGTATTATATTAAGGACCTAAAAAAGGGACCCTAGTTTTGACAACTAGCCATGTAAGGCTCAAGGGTTGGGGTTTGGGGTATGGGGTTAAGGGGGTTAGGGTTTGGGGTTAAGGGGGTTAGGGTTTGGGGACCGGTTCTTCAACGGAAGGGTGCCGCAAGGTTAAAAAGGCTCTATACGGGATCTATAAGGGGTTTAGGGTTCTAGGGTTGAGGGCTCTACTCAAATAATGATGAGGAGACTTAGTAAGTAGGATCAGAAAGAAGGTGACTATACCTATACGTACGCATGCTTACATTGATATACTCAATAAGGGTCTGAAACATGCCAAGAAGATGGCTCCAACGCACCGGCCCTGCACAGATCCGCCAGAATCTATATAGAAGAATGTACGACACATGGTCCATGCTCACCGCCGGCAAAGCTGGAGTTGGCAGCAAAAAGGACTGCTGAACAGCGTTCTCAGGCTGCGAGCAAAGGAATTAGTCTTGACCCTGCTGATTAGCATGAATTGCGCCGCGCTTGCGGTTCGGTGCGGTGGGTATGGCCTTACAGGGCGGCGCGTCTGCAAATAGTAGGATCCTTATCATAAGGACCCCAAAATAAGGTACCCCTATTTTCGAAAACTCACGTTTGGGGTTTAAGGACGAAGTCCGGAGTCTTCCCTGAAAGATTCGAAGGACAGAATACAAAGGGGCTAGGAATCGCGCCCATGAGCCCGTTGTTGAGGTCATGGGCACTTGGGATACTTTCTCGTAAGATTCTAACATCTACGGCTGAACAAGTGCCTGTGGTCTTGTGTCCCGCATGAAATTCTAAACTGTATTGTTGCCTACTGAATTTACTAAAGCCTATTCTACTCTACTGCAGGCCTCATTGAAAGTAGATCGACCCGCGGTGTGGTTGGGGTTCAGCGCTGGAGCAGTGGGGGCCCGTAGGATGAGACCAACTGAAAAAACCCCAAACCCCTAAAGACTTAGGATTGTGGCTCAGTGTTTTCGGGACAATGTCGTGGACCGGGGTATGCGGCGTAGACTGCTAGAATAAGGGCCACTGGCTTTTAGCTGCAACCAAAAGCCTCCCTAAACCCGAAACCCTACACCCTTTCAAGTCTAAGGCAGGAGTCGCAAGCCCTGAGAACCACAGTTGCCAGCATGTGCCTCTCACGACCATCAACGTCGAACTCGCGAAATTCGTCGCGTGCTGCCCTTGGCGTTGGCAGCAATCTATCCTGTTTGCGGCTTGTCAAAACACCCTCAACGGGATACTGGCCATCTTGCATGGTCGCATCGCACATATTGCAAGTATAAGTCAGCGCAGAACTTCAAGGCCATACAGACATACAGCTCCAATGCCCTGCCCTGAAGCCTGAGCAACTCACAAAAAAAACATCCCGGGAGCAATGAAATCAAATCTGTATGGTACACCCGACCTAAACCCTAAACCCCGAGTCGTAAACCTTAAATAGGGTCCCCAAAAGCACACAAGCAAACATTAGGATAGGGATATCCCATATAAACCCCCTTATAATGAAGCCCATTAAGGTAGGGATATCCCCATAAAATGCTTATGCTTATGTGCTTTTTGGGTCCCCTAATTAAAACCTCAACCCTAAGCTCAAGCTTCAGCCCCTCGACCTCGATGGCGCAGAGCGACCCAGTACGCCAGCCCGATCCCCGAAGGTCAAGTAAATGTACATCGGTTTCGGGTTTAGGGTTTAGGGGTTTAGGGTATAGGGTTTAAACCCAAATAACCCGAAAATCATATACAAAACGCCTAAAAGCCATACAAGCCCTATACCACCCCGTCGTAACCTTATGGAGCCCTTACCAGGCTCCGTCTATGCTTGTTGACAAGGACGCTGTCCTTCTGAACCCAAGAAGCCTAAAACCTAAAGCAGCAGCCAGAAATTTGGATCATCATTATACTCATGGCCTTAAAGTACAGGGAATCAGGGCACTTATCATCCTGAACCCATGTTCCAACTTGCTGGGATGCATTGTACAGCTCGCAACTTCACTCCAAAGTTAGATGCCTCGGGCACCGGCTTTACAGTAGCCATGGACAAGCCGTGCTGCTTCGCAAGTGCGATACTGTCCTTCGCCCAGAGAGCATGCAGCCTAAGAAACCCTTCATCAACTTGTCAAGGCGAGGGTTTCGGGATTAGCGCCTCAGAGGTGCGTTTAGGGTTTAGGGGTTTAGGGTTTACTAAGTCTTAAGGGACATTGGTGGGGTGGTCAAATGTGGGATTGAAGCACAAGGTGTTTATAGAGTTTCAGAGTTTCAGGGCAGCTCAGGACCTTCTGAGTCAGGAACAAATCAAGGTGGATCCCTGTGTCAGGTAAGTTGCCGCTTGTTGCATTTGAGGTGCTAAGGTACTTGGGTACAAGGCTGTCAGCAGCATTAAGCTTCCCAGTGCACCCTAAACGCCTGAATCCCTAAACTCTAAGCCCTAAGCACCATAAAACCCGAAAACCTCCCAGAACATGCAACAGAACCCTTGCTCAAGGAGTATTCCGGACGTTTTTCTGCATGGGGGGGCCGACGTCACCAGAATCGGGTTCCTCTAAGGGTTCTACGGTACCTGGTGGTGGCGTGGCAAACGGAGATCCCGGAGAAAGCACAAACAAGTCGTCCCTTGAAGCCTAAACTCTCAACCTGAGAGCAACAGAACACCTCCAGTGAATACGAGGATCCGTGAGTTTGTTTAGGGTTTACGGTTTAGGGTTGCTTTCGACATTGTAGTTCCAAAAGCTCACCGCCCAAAGCCCGTGTCTCAAAGCCAGTCATCCCCCACCCGCGCTATTGCCCAAAGCTCCCAAGCCTCAAACTCCTGGACTTTACACCCAAAGAATGAACCATACCTTCTAAAACCCCAAACCCAGACCCCCGGGAGGATCTAGAAAGCAGATCCCCTAATTTGGGCCCTATGCTACTAAGGGTACTTTATAGGAACCCCCGTTAAGGGATCTACTTTTTGGATCCTCCCATGGGTCTGGGACACCCTAAACCGTAAACACTGCCATGAATCCTCATCTCCGAACTTCTGAACTACATCCCCAAGACCCTCAAGCATACGCGCCGAACCTTTAAAACCATATGCAGTCCTTGGCTCGCATTCCGCATGCAGAAACCCGCCTGAAGCCTGGTCCTAGACCCTCAACACTAGATGGGGGTTTCCGAAAATAGGGGACCCTAGTATAGTACCCCAAATAGTAGGATCCTTGTTAAGGACCCCAAATAAGGAAACTCCCAGAATCCTAAACCCTGCTAGGCCTACATCCAAAACCCTAAACCCTGTTTAGGGTTTAGGGTTTAGGGTTTTTAACCCTAAAACCCCTACCAGATCCCTATGAAGCTTATAGGACCCTGGCAGATCCCAAAAATTAACCTCAAAGGACCCTAAGTTCCCCAAACGGCTGCGGGATCCTGGAAGCTGGATGTCTGGCGCCTGTTTCCGAAAGGGTTTAGGGATCTTTTTCGGTTTACCGGACCATAAAGAGCCTACCTATTTTCGGTTTCGTATCATGCTTTCCGTATATACGTCCTTAAACGGGCTAGTTCTTCAGGGTCCAGGTAGGGCTTAGGGTGTAGGATTTAGGGTGACGGGTACAGTTTAGGGTCCACGGTTAGGGACGCAAAAACCCTAGATCCTAATCCTTAATCTCTACACCCAGGCGCCAAACTCCAAGTCAAAACCCTAAACCCTAAACTCTAAACCGAAAAGCCCAAGCGTCTCGAGAGCTCCGAGGGAAGGAGGCAGTTAAGGCTCAGGGTTTCCCGTTCCGGTTTTTGGTTTCTTAATGTAGTTGTCTCTCATGAAACGTCTTTATATCTATATCTATATCTCTATATATATATACATATATACATACATATATACATATATATATATATATATATATTTGGTATATATATATATATTATAATATTATAAGATGTTATATATAATATGTTTCATATAATTATGTATATATAGATTGTATTGGGGTTTAAGATTCAAGGCTTTGAGCTTCAGGGGGCTGCGGCTTTGGGGATTTAGAGATTGGGGACTCTAACCCGTAGCCTAAACTCCAAACAGCCCAAAGGAGGTACCATGTATAGACTTTAGACCGCAAAGCTTGGAGTGTGAGGGGTATAGAGGGCACGAGGTACTCAGCTCGATGTCTTTGCGGCTAACAGGCGGGTAAACAGACAACGGCTAAACAATAGGGCTTGGGGCTTACGTATGTAGCAAGGGCCAGCAACAACAAGACACCAACACAGCAGCTCTTGAAATCAAGATGCCCATAAAAGTACGCATCAAGAATCTCTGTTCATATGGCTTGATTTCTGTTGTGCTTAAGACAGTGTGCTGGGGACCATTTGGTTGAGGGTTACGGCAGAAATAGATAGCTGGCGCTCAAAGTGTGTCAAAACCACAAACCCTACATATCTAGACCCAAAAGACCAAAACAAAAAACACACACACACACATGCAACATACACACGAACACCAACAAAGAAACCCACCGCAACAACGAAGCCACAAACAAATTCACCAACACCAGACCCACTACTGCAAACAAAACGGTGATCTGAGAATATGCTTCACCCAAACCCTAGAATTTAAGCGACCTCTCATTGCAACCCTAAATCAACATGTTTTCATTGAGTGCCGTGGTTCTCCATGCCCTCAAACTCACAACTTCCCCACGCCTGAACGCATCGGTCTCAGGCAGCGGCCAATCCTTTTCTTTTGGTTGGGCTTAGATTAGTTTTGAACCTCATTCAAAGAAACAGGGCTTTAGGATTTCGTGCTAAGAGTTGTAGGGCGCTTGATAATCATTTGTTTCAGGCCTTCTCGGTTAATATAAAGGGGCCAGTGGATATCGTAGTATTCGTACAGGGACTATATGGGGAGATCATCGCTCCTTATTCCGACCCCGATACCTCAAACCTTCAACGCTAATTACACCCCAAGCCCCAAACACTAAACCCTAAACCGGTGGGTTTAGGGCTTAAGGCTTCGGGGTTTATTTATAGGGTTTAGGAGTTTGGTTTCCTTTCCAACAGGCCAGATGCCTTGCTATCAACTCTATCTAGATAACCCTAAATCCTAAACCCTAACCCTAAACTCTAGCCCTAAACCCTAAACAACAGAGATGTAGACGCGATGATGAATCATGGTCATCATGCTCAGACTAAGTCTTGCTGCTGGAGGTATCGGTACTGCCACCCCAGTACTGTAGCAGTCTATAATTGGGTTTGCATTGAGGGCCTTATATATCTCCATTCTAAATATTCGCATTGTCACAGAGTCAGAGCAGTACCGAAGATATCATCAGTTGCCATCTGCTCTCTCACTGCATCACCCATGTTTTGGTGCATGCTCCAGGAAGACAGCATATAGCACCATCGACGGATATGTGTCTCTGTGTGTATGTGTATGTATATGTATGTGTATATGTATATGTATATGCATATGTGTATGCATACACACATACACCTCTATACATGCATGTATGTATGTATGTATGCATGCAATCATATATGATGTATGCATGTACGCATATATATATGTATATGTATATACATTTATATGTGTGAGTGTAAGTGTTATGTGCGTGAATGTCCTGTCCACACACACTACTATGCTAGGCCCCCCCCCCCATGTACCTACCAATTTTTCGGTTTGAGGCCGAAAACTGTCCGCTGCGTTTTCGCTGTTTTATTTCGTTCGCGAAAACCAAAGCAACACACTGCAATCAAGGACGATAGCCCAAAACCAAAAAAAGCAAAAAAAACAAAAAAAACATTATTTCAGAACTCTCCCATTTGTGTATATTTCTAAGGCTATTCTGGAAGAGTAGTGAAATAATGTTTTTTTTGATTTTGTTTTTTTCGGATTTTTCGGTTTTGGTTTTTTTGGTTTCCGACGACGACCGCATCAATTGCGACGACGCTTTGAGGCGCATTGGTTACCTAATAGACAGTTGAATGAACCGCTGCGCGTTCCGTACTCAAGCCTAGTTCTATTTTCGGTGACTCATATCTGTACAGCAGTCGCGATTCATGGCAAGTTTCCGTGCGGAAGAAGGTGGTCAGGATGGAAGTCTTACTTTTGATGAGGCTTGTGGTCAGATCAATGGCATGAAACTTGGCAAGGATGGAAATCTCATTTTCGCCGAGGCGTGTGCACAAGTACTATTCCTACAATTAGTATTATTATTCTTGTCACTACTACTACTACTACTACTACTACTACTACTACTACTACTATGTATACTATGGTTAATGCTACTACCATAGCTACTAGCTATTACTAGTTATATTATCGTCATATACAACATGCATTTATCTAAGCTATTTGTTATCAATATAAACCTGGTTTTATCGTTACTACATATTTTACTCCTAAATTATATACACCTCTTATCTACTTCTTTTACTCTTACTATTGATGTTATTTAAAAAGAATAGTTGTATTAGTCATTGTTAGATTAGTATTGAATTACTACTAATACAAATACTATGAGTNGTCATACTTCAAGTTATATTTAGGTTGCTAAAGGTACTATTAGTACTCATAATAGTAGTCGTAGTAGTCGTAGTAATAATAATAGTAGTAATAAAGATATTGAATATAGATATGGCAGTTTAATAAGTAATACAAGTTAGTTAAACGTTATTAATAATAACAATAGTAGTATTAGTAACACTAGTAGTAGTAATAGTGGTGACAGTAGAAATAATAACAGTAAAAACAACTATTTGAAGCTTGAAATTGGAAGTAACCCTGCATAATTAGAAGAAGTACTATAACCAAGCAATAAAAACAATATATATATATATATATAAACAAACAAATTACTTCTAGTAGTACTAGTAGTCGTAGTAGTAGTAGTAGTACTAGTAGTCGTAGTAGTAGTAATAAGTAGTGAAAAAATAAGTATGATATAAAGTATTTCTACTAGTAGTAGTAGTCGTAGTAGTAGTAGTAGTAGTAGATATAATTTGTATAGTATTTAGTTACTGACTGTTAGTAGTAGTAGTAGTAGTCGTCGTCGTAGTAATAGCATTAGTATTCGTATTAGTATTAGTATTAGTAGTACTAGTAGTAGTAGTAGTAGTCGTAGTAGTAGTAGTAGTAATATGAGTTAGTGGATCATAAATATAGTGTGATATCAAACGTAGAAGGCAATGAGTACATTTGAATACTATACGAAAAAAGTCTAGACTTGAAGGAAATAGTATACTTAATCGATACTAATACTATTTGGTTAGAGATATTTACAGTTTATTTAAATAACATCTATACATCATTTTATACTCAAACTCACATGCGAAATTTAAGTTCTTCATTACATCACTATCTCTGTGTCCATCACACTCATCTCTATAAATTACTAATACTACGACTACTACAAATAATAATAATAAGAGTATTAAGACTATTTCAACTACTTTTACTAGTATTACTAACTAAACCAGTCAAATGATCTACGAATTCTACTAAGTATCCGATGTGTTGATGTTTTGAAAGTTGTAAAACAGCAACAACGCAGCGAATAGATTTCGGCTTTGAACCTTTTCAAAACGCCAAAAAGGGCAGGTACATGGGGGGGGGGCTACTATATATATATATATATATATATATATGATGCATGTGCATATATATATATATGCATGCGCGCATAAATGCGTATGTATGTATGTCTGTATGTATGCATGCATGCATGCATGCATGTATGTATGTGTGTAATTATGAACCTATGTATGTAGGTACGTGCATATGTATGTATGTGTGTATGTGTGTGTATGTATGTATGCATGCATGTATGCATGTATGTATGTATGTGTGCATACATACATACGTAATAACACAAACAGATATACAAATAAATATACATATATATATATATATATCCGTAATATATATATATATATATATATACATCTACACACATGATGTACACATGGGTTCTCTTGTGGCGTCACATCTTCAATCAGCAGCCGTAACGACCAACCCTGAACCCTTTACCCTGTACCCTATATGAACTTGTTCGCAACATCATGCCAAACACACACTGCTAACCTTGTGCCTCAAGATTGATGTGGATGCCATGTCGAAGAGACTAGGGTCGTGTATACATAGCCCCCGCCCCCCCCCCCTCAGAACAAGCCTTCGTCATTGGAATGGCATTCTGGCCCACTAAATTACCCTCAATCTCAGAGACTCCCTTTTTCTGGCTTGGAATTTCTTGATCAGTTTAAGGCTTAAGGTTTGGAAGATCTTCCACTCTTCGGAGTGGCTTTGCGATGGCTGCGGGTGTTCATAAAGTTTTGGGGGGTTTGGGGCCAACCTCCCGAACCCGCCTGAAAACCTAAAGGAGTGCAGGGAAAGGTGCGTTTGCATCCGAAACTTTCAACTCTCAGCACCCTCTGGACTCGACCGTAGCGCTCATACTTCGCACATATCTTAGGGACGACTACAGGAACCCCAAAAGGTTTAAGGTTCACCGGTATGGGGCCCGATTTTCAAGGGTTTAATGTTTAAGGGGCCGGTTTCGCATCTCCGAAATACCCGCCCCACCTCGCTGTTGTCGTCTTCCTCAGCGTGAGCACGCTAAACATGTACATGACTATAACTTTTGTCTTGACCTTTAGATTTGCCACTGCTTGCAACTAGTCTAGGTTCCTGAGTGACTCCTTAACAATAAGGGTACCTTGTTTCCTGGTATTCAGTTTTAATAAGGGAACCATGGAAAAAAGTGCAAATGTGTACTACTGGGGAACCTAGTAGTTAATGCCATTGTGAGCGTTGCAATTCTGATGACGGTCACATGATGTACTCTTCACTAGAAGCATCCCCAAATCACAAACGACATAGTCTATACATGCAGTCACCAACACCTAATTCAAACCAGACCGTATCTGATTGTATTTTGCCCGTGCTAGCGGGCTTTGTGTGTTTGGAGCTTTTCTGTGTTGGGGTTCAGGTACGGGTTTTGGGTTCAGGTGTTTGGGTGGGTTTAGTAGTGTTGGAGAGTTCGGATGTGTCATGTCGATCTGCCGGAAAGCCCGCCCTAAATCAGAATCGTGCTCATGTTGCGCATGTCTCAATGCGAGAAATTCCGAGACAAAAAAGAGAGGGAGAGAGAGTGGGACAGTGAGCGCTCGTGTTCTAATTGTCGTATAGTTCTGGTAGAAGGTTTTCTTACTGGAACAACTACGGGAATTAAGTACAAATTCGACATCACAGACATGCAATCACCAGGAACACAATAATCGAACAGCTCCTAACTCCGTCAGCAGCATGCGGTAACAAACACTGTCAGACCCTCCGCTGTCATTTTCGCATCCAGCGAATCACAGCTGGTGCATCCAGCACAGAAAACGAATCACATCTGCTGGCAGAGTCCACGGTGGACGGCGAACATGTGTCCCCGAAGTGATCAGCTCGGCTAGGCTGTATAGGGAGTGCCAGCTGAAAGCTTTAACTATAATAAACCCTAAGCCCCTAAACCCTGAACCCCTAAACCCAAACCCGAAACCCCAAACCCTAAACCCAAAGCCCCTAAACCCAAACCCTCAACCCCAAACCCTAAACCCAAAGCCCCTAAACCCTGAACCCTTAAACCCAAACCCTAAATCCCAAACCCTGAACCCTCCGGCAAACGAAGAAGGGGCTCCCGTCTTTCGTCGCCTACACCTACTAGGGTTTAGGGTTTAGGGTTTAAGGGTTTAGGGTCTAAGGTTTAGGGTTTAAGTTTAAGGCTTTAGGGTCTAGGATTTAGGGTTTAAGAGTTTTTGGGTACTGTCTTAGGGGATACTAAAGGGGTTTAAGACATGGGCCTGAGGTATAGTATACACTACTGATATGGGGATTATACAAATCTCGAACCATAAACCGCTAAACCCTAAGGCGAAATGGTCCTTGACCCGAAACCCTAAAGCATAGAGCCCCACTACCTAGCCAGGGTTCTTCTATTTGGGGCCTTTTAGTCGACGACGGTGCAATCTCCGGTTGAGGGATTGGAGGTTTGAGCCCAAAACTAGAAATCCCCCAGTTGGGAATCGCGCGCTAGCTGCGCCCAAGATTGGATATAGGGGTCTCGTGGATTAAGGCTCACTGTTTCGGGCTCCCTGGTGTGTCTACCGGCGTACCTAAACCCTAAGTACATAAACGCTCGTAGTAGCTGAAGTCCGGGGTACCTAAAACCTAAAACCCTAAACCCTCTATATGACGCACTGGCTGACCTCGTTGTTGAGTTCATAAGCTCCAAATCGTGTAACATTATTTCCCAAAATAATGCAAAGTATGCTTCTTCAGCTACTAAGCTGCAGTTTCCGGGACACACGCCATCAGAATTGACTTGGGTACCTAAAGTCTGAACTGTCTGAGCCCTCTTTATCAAGCGCCGGCTGAAGCTTCCAGGACGCACCCTTGCAACCACATCGTGGAACCGAAGTCTCATGCTCGAGCTCCAACTGTCAGTCGTGGACCAACAACCAAGCCATTGGGTTCAGGATCTGCTAGGGTTTAAGGTTTAGAGTTTAGGATGTAAGGCTTTAGGGTTTAAGGTTTAAACTTTACGGTGCATGGTCCGTTTTGGCTTTGGGGTTTTGCGGTCTAAGGGGTTCCTTTAGGGGTTCCTTTAAATTGTTCCTGTAAGGGTTTCCTTCAAGGGTTCCTGTAGAAGGACAGCTGGCACCTCAACACCCTTAACCCCAAACTCCAACAGCTGACACCCTAAAGCCTTAGAACCAAGTCCAGAGCCTTCCACCCGACGCCGAATGCCCTCAACCGAGCCCGTCAAAACCCCAAATCCTGCAAGACCCTCATAGATGCACACTTTTTTCTACCATTCAGTTTTAATAAGGGGACTCTAAACTAAAAGGGCAAAAGGCTACTACTCAGGAACCTAGTACACCCTAAACCCCCAAAGATCCCTGAGAGAGCCATGTACGGAGCCCTTCAAGGAACCCCCTATAGATGCCTACCCTAAACCCTAAACCCTCCTGCAAATCTCGGAAGCCAGAAGGAGCTCACTAGCGGCCGCCGGAGCACCCCACAGGGGTCCTTCAATCTCCCGACAGCGCAGACTTTGTGGAACCAGTAGGGTAGTTGTCTAAACTAGGGTCTTAGGGCAGAATATGTGGAACTACTAGGGTAGTTGTCAAAACTTGGGTCTTAGGGTCCCTTTTATAAGCGTTGGGGGGCCAGGGTGCTTTTTTTTGTTGCCCTCGTTTTGCTCGCACCCCGTGGTACTGATCCCAGAAAATTTTTGCTGTGCCCCCCCGGGCGTCCCCGCTTTTTTTTTTTTTTTTTTTTGCGCCCCCGTTGGGGCTCCGTCCAGAGTGTGTTTTATTGTTGCGCCCCGCTGAGCTCCACAACTTTCGACGGGGCCGGAGCCAAACAAAAAAACACCACCCGCCCCCCCGGCCATGTTTTTTTTGCTGTGGCCCCGCCGGGCCCTTTTAGACCAGGGTTCGGCGGGGCACGAGCAGCAAAAAAAACACCACCCGGAAAAAGCCAGGCGGGGCCACAGCAAAAAAACACAGTGTTTTGTTTAGCTCGTGCCCCGCCGAACCCGGCGAGCCAATAACAAAAAAAAGCCTGGTGTTTACTACATCGGGTCTAAGAGGACCCGACGGGGCAACAGCAAAAACACTCACACACACACACACGTCCAGGGTGCGGTGCTATTTGGGGAACCGAAAAAAGGACCATAATGTAGAGGGCTACCCAGTAAACGGGCGCGAATAACTAGGGCAAGGTTGTATAGGGTGCTGGACGGTTTTATGAGGCTTACTTTATGAGTTCTGTTGGGGCCTTAAGTGGGGTTTTCTTATAAGTTAGGTTAACATATGTAGATATATAAAGGGACCCAGTGTATTGCCAGGAATGGTTCAGACCAGTACATTGACTGCGTTCAGTACGAGTACAGTTGGTGAATCAACATCTTTTGCTAGTGTTGACGTAGAAGTGGTTACTCGTTCCTGCTTGCAAACTGCGCATATACTGCTACGAGGGCTAAACACTTCTCGGGTTCTTTGGCATCCCCAATAAGCCCCAAAGCCTCTAAGGGGCTAGGGGTGATCCCGAACGCGAGTTTGATACTGTAGGCTTGGATCTCACATCCTAGATCCTAACCTAAACCCTAATCGTAGTGCCATCGGCAAATTGAAGGCTTCCAAGTACGGCAGAAACAAACACAGGCGCTGCAGTGAATCAAAGATGCAGAGACTCGAATTGGGCTTTGGGTTCTTGTAGGTATTGATAAAATTCCGGGTTCTAGCAGTGCCATTATTTTGTGGCTTGGGGTTGAAAGTTTTTGGGCTCGGGGTAATGCCAGGACGATCCACTCCAGAATGGAATCAACCAGGCACAGCAGCGGGGGCCAAATCTCTGAGTCATGGCTTATATCAGGGTTTTAGGGTTTGATATGAGGGCCCGAATGACCGGAATGGGGGTTTGTCGGGTATATTGCACTAGAATTTGAGGGGGACCATAAACGGATACTCCAGTAATTCTTCAGATCCCCTTCCCCATATTGGTTTTGACCTTTAATGAGTATCACTCCTAGACGTTTGTACAATGACAACTGTGGCCATGCTGGATTTATCGTGCTGCCTCTACTAAGCCAGGTATTAGCCGGAGCCATAACGATTAGGGTTTATGGGTCTATGACGATTAACAAAAGTGTTCCCCTATGAAGCATCAAATCTTCTCCAAAAGGCTTTCAGACGCCCGACACTCACTCCTTCGGTGAATCCACAACCTTTGATGGGGCAAAACCCTGAACCCTGAATTAGACTTTGGCTCGCGACCAGAGTTCTGGGCTCCTTTATAGCATAATTGTATTCAGGAGCCCTGAGGCTTCTACTGTACTGTAGTAACTTATAATCCGAGGCGCTAGGGTGTATCGTTGAGGCTTTTAGCGGCTTTCTGCTTCGACCGTCGGGACCCGCTCCATGCAGTCTCTGGAAACTTGATCCTGCCTTGCACTGTGGGGGCCCGGGGCTGTAAAGCAGAAGCCGGAAAGTTGGGTTTAGGGTTTAAGTCATGAAGAGCCCCCTTGTCAAACAGGACCTTGTGAATTGGACAAGACAGCTTAAAATACCTATGACCGGGGACCCTGACTAGAAGTGCTGAAACTGAAACTCTTGAAAACCTCCACAGATCAAGAACTGGGACGCGAGCGGTGATGCCTGGCACTCTGGAGGAGTGTCGCGAGTGCAACGAACAATACACCGAAGAATCCGAAAACCGAGACCCCGAAACCCTAAACCGAAAACCTAAACCAGCTCGAGCTTAAAGTACACTGCACCCCAGACCCCTAAGCAGAATCCTCAACTTCGAAGTAGGTACGGTACAGTACCCTAAGCCTTCAATGCTAAGCTAGACCCTAAACATTCCGACACAAGAATCGAATCCTAACGAAGGTGCAGTGCTGCGATTCGAGTATCGTCAATTTAGGGTTTAATGTCAGAACTCTAACGGCCTTGTAAAGCCCCTGTACTGCCATAGCAACAACCCCCCCCCCCCAAAAAAAAACTAACTGTTTAGGTGTCAATATGTTTCGGGCTTGGGGTGCTCCAGGTCTGTTGGTCTTACTGGGTGCTGTAAAGCTTGATAACAGGGTTTATTCGGGATTTACTGTCTATGGTTTTGTGTAGTTTCATAAGTGATTATATATGCACTTGCTTGGGCCCGGGGATTTGAGGTTCATGATTATAATTTTGTGTCTACTGATCTGGATTCCAGGTTTCGGTGAGGATTCCGGCTTCAGCACGACCCTAAACCCGAAACCCGCCTGTTGGCGTGGTGTTTAGCGCTTCTTGGTTCGGGTGCGGCTGGTCCTAAGCTCTATACAACCTTCAGCATCCTCTATGAACCCTTAACCTAAACCCAACAATACCTTCAGTATCCTCTGTGCCCTAAGCCCTCTGTAGGGCTTAGGGCCTAGGGTCTCGGGGTTTAGGTTTAGGTCTTAGGGTTTACGGCTCGGTTTTACGTTTGGGGTTTAGTCAAGCTCGGGCTGAAGGGGTGGCGAGCAAACTTAAACCTTTTGAGATAATTAATGTAGGGGCCTCAACTAGGGTTCCTTTAAAGGGGTCTATAAGGGTCACTATAAGGGATCTATCAGGGGGCCTTAACGATTAGAATAGGGCTTTGGGGCCCACTATGCCATAATTATACTAAGCAGCGCCCAACATAGTATAGGTAGCTGTTGAGGCCCCGAAAGTACAGACTAGTACCTCCTTGGAGCACATCCAAGACAGGCTGACCCTGAACTCATGGAATCTTGAATATCTTGCACAAGCTCACCGTCGCTCTTCAGCTTCTGCGGAAGACATCTGCAGCTTGATCGGCAGGACGACATCTCGTTAGTCTAACATCGCGATTGGATTTGCTCCTTCTCTTTGACGAAGATGATGTATGGATCAGTGGTACGCATTAAACCACTTGTAAAGCCCTGTAAGACCCCTACCTAAACCCCCAAAAGTAGGTAAAATAATAGCCCAACACCTAAAAGGCTATTATTCTACATACTTTTGGGGTCCAGGTACAAAACGGTTCAAAGGTGTCTCTTAGCGTTTAGCAACAGTTGCCGGGTCACGGCAACATCGGTTCAGGGCTTGGGCTTCTGCTTTGAGATTTGGGAGTTTCCGAAAATTAGGGGTACCTTATTTGGGGGGTCCTTGTAATAAGGATCCTACTATTTAGGGTACTATATTAGGGTCCCCTATTTTCGGAAACTCCCATTTGGGTTTAGGTTGAACAAGCTGCGCTGCCAACGAAGAGTGCATGAGACACTCTGTGAAATGCTTCAAATACGTCAAGGACACAGGGCCTCCGATGTACATAGCAGAACAAAACATTTGAGGAGGTGTTTCACACTCTAGGAATCGAACTCGAAGCCTTACGCCAGAAGCATTTAGGACCAGGTGCAGAATGACACACGTACAGCTCAAACTAGGGACCCCGTATTCTCGCGCCTGCAAAATGTGCAGCGCGCTTTGACTCTGCTGACGCGCGAAGACATGTACGACGAGGCCGTCTCGCGGGTTCACCAAGTGCCGGCCGATCAGAAGGTCCCGTGCGTACAACATGATTGTTGACGTTGAAGGGCTTTTTGTGGAGCGTGAAAAATGGTACCATTATCTCCGCAAGGAGACACCCTGCTACTTTCACTCGGGCCGCAACGCCTTATGGCTTAGGCCCTAAATCCTAAACCCTGAAACATAAAGCCTCTAGGCCCTAACCAGAGAGCCCCCAGACTCACTCAGATGCACGTGCTATTCGAGGTTTCTCAGATGAGGGATGCATTTTGGGGGATCCTGATGAAGCCCACCGGGTGTAGGTTTTCATGTCTAGGGTCACCATTCACCGTCTTTTTGGGTCCCCGGTTTTCTGACGCTCCAGCAAGGAGCAATGGCTATAATGGGACATGCTATGTGCGCTCAGACTGCCCCTGAAAGCCTAATTCAACGAACTCCCAGTCCATCTGATCCCTCAAGCACAAATGGCCACCTCGCGCTGCCGTCGCAGGCAACATCATGGCACAAACTGTTCTGTTTCGAAACACTCGAAATGAAAAGCCCCCTGGCTGCACGACCAAGCACAAGAACACTAAACCCAAATCTGAACCGTAAACCCTAAACACCCTCTGCCAACTGCACTCAAAGAGGTTGCTGGGACCCCAAACCCCAAACCAGGTTTGGGGCCCATGGCGCTCAAGAGGGCTTAGCATGGAATTGTTCGGCTACAGATTCAGATGGGATCATTGCATCTGACGCCGAGCAGCTCCGCTGCACTCCCCTCGACTTCGGTCGGGCCACTAGGTCACTGGATCTTCGTGGCTCAGAGTTTTAGGCTTGCAGGATCTAGGGATTTCGGCAGGAACTCTACTGAAGTTTGCGTCCTGTTGACGTCCAAGTCTGTTGTTGCAGTTGTTGCTGCTACTGCTGTTGCTGTTGCAGTTGCAGGTGTTGTTGCTGTTGCGGTGATGGTTGTGGTTCTCGTGGTTGTTGTGGTTGCTGTTGTTGTTGTTGTTGGTGGTGGTGTTGCCGTGTTGCTGTTGCTACTCTTGTTGTTGATCGTGCTGTTGCTACTCCATCATGGACGCCAAGCAGAGAAAAGCAGCACCAATTTCTCTATGCTTGTCGATTCTGGTGGCGCTCCAGTCTTACAGTAACCCGAGCTGTGGCGATAACAGACCCGCACCACCTTGAACATCCGGTTGGCCCGACACCCTGCAACCTGGTTTTCTGTAGCTTCACAGGTGGGTTGCAGGTCACGGTGATCATAGCTGTATGCTAACACCGGCTCCTGTAAAGCTTTGCCTTCTGACTTCCGGACCCAACCTTCAGTCGAGCACTGGACACAAGTAAGCCCAGCATGTCGAAGCTGCTAACTGCTACTGAGCAGCAACCGTCTTAAAAACACTCAGATTGCTTTCCTGCCCGGCGCACAACATACAAACAAAAGGTGCAATCAGCAGTACAACAAATGAAACGAACGGCAATCAGCAATGGTGGTAACTAGTAGTAGTAGTAGTAGTAGTAGTAGAAGTAGAAGTAGTAGTAGTAGTAGAAGTAGTAGTAGTAGTAGCAGCAGCAGTAGTAGTAGCAGTAGTAGTAGTAGTAGCAGCAGCAGGAACGGTAGTTGCAGGAGTGGTAGTAGTAGTATGAGTAGTAGTAGTAGTAGTAGCAGTAGAGTAGCAGTAGCAGTAGTAGTAGCAGTAGTAGTAGCAGTAGTAGTCGTCGTCGTAGTGGAAGCAGTAGTAGCAGTAAGTAGTAGTGGGAGTAGCAGTAGTAGCGTTCGTCGTAGTAATAGCAGTAGTAGCGGTAGCAGTAGTAGCAGTAGCAGTGGTAGTAGTGGTAGTAGTAGTAGTGGTGGCAGTAGTAGTAGAAGTAGTAATAGTAGTAGTAGTAGTAGCAGGAGTAGTAGTAGTAGTAGTAGAAGTAGAAGTAGAAGTAGTAGTAGCACTAGTGGCACTAGTAACAAAAGCAGTACTAGTAGCACTAGTAGCACTAGTAACAGTAGTAGTAGTAGTAGTAGTAGAAGCCGTAGTGGCAGGAGTAGCGTAGTAGTACCAAACGTCATCGTCGCCGCAGTAGCAGTAACACGAACACATAAATAAACTATATCCATTCAGCCTCTCTCTCTCTCTCTCGCGGGCGAGCGCAAGCACACCCTCACATTAACCTGTTTTCAGTCTTGTAAACCAGGAACGGTTCGGGGTCGTCCTGCCGCAGCGCGGTGTTGGGCTCCCAGCGTCTTTCTAACTTCCCTGTCGCCTTCAAGGACAACTGTAACTTAGAAAGCCTCCCCTCCATGGTAGCTGGTTGAAACTCGCTTCCTTCTGAGGCCACCATGTATTGAGAAAAGGGCTTTCCGCAGTGTGCCAAAAATATTCACCACTTCTCCCTGAACCCTAAACCCTGACTCGAAACATTCTGAAGTCTTTCTCTTTCTCTCTCTCTCTCTACCTCGCTTGGTTTTTCGATCTTTCTTGCTGTCTTGCTTTCTTTCTTTCCTTCATTCTCTCTCTCTCTCTCTTACTGGCTCTTTGTCTGTCCGTATGTCTGTCTGTCTATGCCTGTGTGTATGCATGCCTGCCTGCATGCACGTATGCGTGAAATGTGCGTATGTATGTATGTATGGATGTATGTATGTATGTGTCTATGTATGTATGTAAGTACATACCTACATCGAGACAGATCATGTACCAACATGCCGCGACGGCTGCCGGCAGGAAGGCTAAACCCAAGCTGCTGACGGCCGGAGCTGTGCGACCACTTAAGGGGTTTAGGGTTTAGGGTTTAAGGTTTCGGGAAGTTTATCGTTAAGGACTTAGGGTCTAGGGTTACGGGCTTAAGGCCGCAGTGTCACCTACATTTTAGAACAACATTACTTGGAGGTCCATGGTTAGTTGTAGAACTTATAATCCCACTTATAGCCCATGAACCTCCAAGTAAGTCTACCAAACGGCCGTCGGAACCCTCCACAGACTTAACCTTGAGCCCTACTTCTCTGAGCACCAGGACATGGGCATATGCCGACTTTTGTACTCGATGCGAGGCGAGCTTAAACCCTAAACCCTATGCCACTTAATCTGAGCCCTAAACCCCAAAACCCTAAACCCCAAAACCCTAAAGCCATCAACCCTAAACCCTAAACGGTTCAGCACCGATGTGTGGACCTTAAACCAATGAATACGGGACCCTCATAATTAGCGTGTAGGTTTTTGGGGTATATCATATACTACATCCCAAAAACTGGCCGAAACTCGACCGTAAACCAAACAACGGGTCCCTCGTATTTAGGGTGTATACAAGGTTTTGGGGTATACCATATATTACATCTCAAAAAATGACCCAAAGAATGCTGCACACATCCTGCAGTCACCTTGGCTCCTCAGCGGTTTTAGGGTTTAGGGTTTAAGTCCAGTGGTGAACTGGTTTCATGGAGCGTGGCACTTGCCCCGCCCCGAATGGTTGGCTATTCTATCGGCCTTTTTCCCTGAACGGTTATAGGGTCTAGCGTCTAGGGTTTAGGATGGCAAGTTTGAAGCTTAGGGTTTCGAGGTTGGTGGCGAGTCCAAAATCACCACATCGGTTGCTTGCGCGCTCTTTCCAATTGAATCGCTGACCGAAACTACAGAGTATACTCTAGTGTACAAGCTTCGCAACAACGCCCGAGCATAAAGGGCGCCGTCCTTGGTCGTTGCTGATACTAGTACGGTAGTACATCGAGCTCTCTACGTGCCTGTCAGGTTCCAACTTCGAGGTTGCAACTCTTGGATCTTCAGCCGCCGCTACCTTCGGCTTTATGGCTTAGGGTGCAGGGTCAACCAACAGCAAAGCAACGAATCCGGAGATGGTTCGGTCTTTTGGGTGTCTGAGTAATTAGCCCCTTCACAATATGGGTATCCTTTCTCGTAGCATTCGGTTTTAATAAGGGGACTTAAAAT
The DNA here is from genome assembly GCA_003297005.1 of Symbiodinium sp. clade A Y106. Lineage (NCBI taxonomy): Eukaryota > Dinophyceae > Suessiales > Symbiodiniaceae > Symbiodinium > Symbiodinium sp. clade A. The sequence continues at coordinate 54,118 of BGNK01003639.1, forward strand.
AGAAAGGGCAAAAGGGTACTACTCAGGAACCTAGGCTTGAAACGGGCTTGCATAATATAGGGACCTTGACAATTAGAACGGGTTTGGGGGTATATTATACCATAATTACAACAAGGAACCATTACAATAGTAATGGCTACTTTTTAAGCTCCTATAGTAACAGACCAAGGACCCAAACCCTAAGAGCATCTGATCCCGAAGCTCGAAGTTCGAGGCCACAGCGACAAAATGCCACGCTCCGCAAGAACACCAAGAGGGAACTTATTAGGGCCCCAAAAAAGCACATAAACAAAAATAAGGCTAGGGATATCCCATATAAACCGCTTATAAAGAAGCCCAATACGGTAGGGATATCCCCATAAAATGCTTATGCTTATGTGCTTTTTGGGTCCCTAACTTATGGGTCTCGTGGAAAGCCTCACACTCACACATTTTGTAGGGTCAAGACATCCCCATTGCTGCAAACTCGAGGGGCTGTAGGCTGCTTTAGGGGCCTTAATGATTAGAATAGCGTTCTGGGGTACATTCTAGTATGCTTAGATAAGTAGGGACTATAAGGGGAAGACTATTACTACTTACTCCGACCTCTCTATATCACGTTTGTCTAGGGGGTTGCTTTTCACATGAGCACATGCGTTTGGGGATCTTACCGCTCCTGGTTTACGAGTTTCGCGGTTTAGGGTGTGGGGGTTCTGGGGTCAGAAGGTTGTGTTTAAACGTTAAACCTGCACGCTATACCCAAGCCACCCTAAACCCTAAACCCTAAACCATCAGGGTAGGGTTTCGGGCTTAAGGCTCAGGGGTGGTACTCACCGTTGGCCCCACATATGTCGATGAGTAGATCTTCGGTCATCTGCTAAATATTCCGAGGGCCGCAGAGGCTCTAAAACCCTGAAACCCATAGAGCAGAAGCTGGAAAGTTGGAACATCATTAGCCTCATGCCCTTAAAGTAGAGTATAGGGGATCCTAGCACCAATCCTCCTAAACCCATGTTCCAACTTTCTGGGGTTCACTGTAGACTACTTGCAACTCTGAGCCCCAAAATCCAGCCGACTGCGAGTATCTATGGGGGTTCAGGGTTTAGAGACTTTAAGAGCTTTATAAAGGGAGGGACAGGGCTTTTTAAAGGGACCGAAAAGGAATCTTGATGTCACCACTTGCCCGCATCCGAATGTGTGAGCTCCGGCCGGTATCCAGGTAGAACAGCGGCACCAGCCACGGAATAAGATCATTGTGCAGATTTGTACATGTAGACTGAAAAACTGACCGGCAAAATCCTAAACCCTACCCCTTAGACCACAACCCTTGAACCCGAAACCAAAACATCCTAAACCAGATTGCGACGCCAAGTCATTATGCAGAAAACACTATGCCTCAACCAGAAAGGCAAGGCTGATGTCCGTGTGTGTAGGGCTTCGGGTTTCGGGATTCGGGGCTTAGGGTTCAGGGATTCCTTGGGGACTACCCCTTAAGTGAAACTTGTAAAGACGCACTAGGCCCCAAACTTCTGCACCCGATGGCCGAAGCTTAGAACTGTAAGCCACAGCACACAGCAACGATGATGGAGATGGCGGTGAGGAAGACGCTGCTGATGAGCTCAGATAGGCGATGCCCCTAGTACGAATCCAGAAAATCAAACCTCTTCTTGCTCAGGGGTTTCTGGCAACTGGACTGGATTCTCCCCAGAAGCCTAACCCTAAATCCAGAAGCATCAACCACACACCGGGCAATCCTAACCTTTGCATGTTTTTTCAATAGGGGTGGGGCTGTGCGACCAAACAGGTCAACATTTACGAACTCGCTTACAATGTAATCTAGGAGCCTGGCTGCAAGGGTTGGAATCCTGACGATGAAATGCCAACCTCCACTGCAGCTTTTTGGGGTGGTAGAAGGTAAGATGGCTACATTTCGAAGCTCCGCACTAGACTGTACTCCTCCCCAATCCAAATCTCAAACTCTCCGACTTCACTACTATCCTAAGTTTCTTGAATTGTGGTGCACTGACCTGCCATGGATACTCCAGGCAAAACAACATGAAGAGGGCTGGCACGGAGAGCTTTGGAATCGACGGAAAGTCGGGCATTTGGATTCTCATCAGGGGTAGTGGGGTTTAGGATGTTCCGGACGGTAGGCAAACATCCGGGTGCCTTCATTTTGTCTCGCCTATTTGGAGTTGTGGCGCCCAACCACTGAAACAGAGCACAACCGATCGGCAACACCCAAAGCTTAAACTAATATAGGGGCTAAGTGACTAGAATAGGGTTAGGGGGGGATAGTGGTACGAGTTATTCCGAATGCTAAACTATCCATGCTCGACCATGAATACTGCCATTGTTTGTCTGGTGCCCCAGACTGTGCCTGTCCATGGCCTGCGGTGCCAGGCTTGAAATTACTGCGTTTAGTATAGGGGCCTTAATAATTAGAAGAGGGTAAGTTTTGGGGGCCATTATACTATAATTGTAAAAAGGAACCCCCAAAATAGTATTGGCAATTGGTCATTATTTAGGCCGAATATAGTGTGCAGTGTCTTGGAGCGAGGAATCCACAGCCACTCCACGGCCCTCCTTTCTCAACATCTTGGCAAAAAGCCTTCGGGATCGGGCATTCGCTCTTGGACTAGAGTACATGACTTGGTAGTCCCAGCTTCATCTACCCCTTCAGTACGTGGCTTAACTTTTCACTGACGATCAACCCCCTCAGGGACATCGGCAGCATCTGCACCACGGTCGGCATGTCGTCCGGGAGTCGCCTGGTCTCCCGAAACGCTTTCGGGTTTAGCGGTGACAGTAGGGTTTAGGGAGGTTAGGGTTCATATGGCCCCAATTACCTGACAGGATGACCCAGGTTCAACATCCCGGCAGCCACAGTTGGGCTCTAAGTGTGGGACTTCGGCACGAGATGTGTGCTCCTATGTCCGATGGGCGGCATGGATCAAGCCGGATTCACATTAATGTAAATCGCTTTGCCTTTCCTTGCAAGCCTTACTCCATAAAGGGAGGGGCTGCTTGTGAATACACTGTCCTGGACAGCTTAATGTATAGGCCAACCGAGAATTTCATTATATAGAAGTAGTCATATGCCATTGTGTACTAAAGATACTTCTAAATACAATAAACACATCAATAAATCTGTATATATATATATATATACGTATACAGACATATACATATACATATACATATACGTATACATATACATATACATATACACATACACATACATATACATACACATACACATATACGTATACGTATACATATACATACACAGACACATACACATACACATACACATATACATTTGCATATACACATACACATACATATACATAAACATATAGATATTGATATAGTCATATATATATATATGTATAGGTATAGATATACATCTGCATGTACATATACATATACATATACCTAATATACATATACTGTTTACATATGAACATAAATATACACATACATATGAACATACATATAAACATGAATGTCTGCATATATATATATGTATAGATTTATTGCCCCACTGTAGGGGGTTTAGGGGTTTAGGGGTTTAAGGTCTAGGGGTGTAATATAAGGGCCTAGATAGTTACCAATACTGTTTTGGAGTTCCTTATCATAATTATAACGGGCACCAAAACCCTAATCCTATTATTCAGGCCCCTATAGTAAGCCTCCGTTCCTCGGAAGCCTTGCTTAATATTGGGCTCCCCATGAGCCTGGTAGGATCCCTAAAGTTCTTCGGGTTCCTAAAGTCCTCAGGATCCGTCAAGTCCTTAGGATCCCTAAAGTTCTTCAAGTTCCTAAAGTCCTTAGGATCCCTAAAGTCCTGCTTCGAGGTTCGGGGTGATAAGTAAAATATATCTATACTTTGGACCCAGGTTCGGGTTACCTAGAAAACCCAAGTATAGCCGAAGTATAGCTATACTGGCTAACCCAAATTCTGCCTGAACTGAAGGTGTGCAGACCCAACCAATCTACCCTTGGCATCAATTTAAACGGTAAACGATAAACTTTTCTGTCAATACACCCTAAACCCGAAATGCCTTGTAAACCAGAAGCCTTAGTCTGTATACCCTTAGCGCGGAACCTTTACCCTAAACTCAAGTGCATTCCAGGCCACCTGTATGTTGTCAACAGGGCGAGTCACTGGAGCTGGGCCCTGCACCACCACACGTTCCTGCGCTTTAGGGTTTAGGGCTTAGGGTTTTGGGTTGAGGGGTTCAGGGGATTTTGGGGGTTTAGGGGCTTAGGACACTCTAGGAGTTTAGGGGTTTGGTTAGTCTAAACCCCTACATCACTAAACCCTTACGCCCCTAAAATCCAGCAACACACTACCAAAAAACCAGAACCTACTGCTCCGTAGCACTGTATGGTCCCGATAAATTTCATTTCAAGAACCTACGCAAAAAGTAGGTTTTGGTAGGTTAAGGTAGAGATACAAGGCTCAAACTTCGAAGCAAACCCTAAACCCTACACCCTAAACCCCTAAACCTTTGAACCCCCAAACCCCAAAACCCCCAAACCCTAAACCCCTGAACCCCAAACCCCTACCCCATGCAAAGTTCCGAAGCCCGTTTGGTCGCAGCAACATCGAGGGCGGCTCTACATGCGAAGCGCCCTGAAAGGTTAGGGGTTTACAGTACCCTAAACCCTAAACCCTAAACTTTAGGGTTCAGGGAGTGGTAGGGCTTGAAGCTTGAGGGTTTCTAGAAGGTTCGGGTTGAACCTTTTAGGAGGGATTTTAGGATTTTAGAGCTAGGGAGTTGCGGTTTTCGTGTTTGGGGGGATTTTTTTCCGAGATTTAGGGCTTTAGGAAAAAGGGTTAAGGGATTTAAGGTTGAGGGCTTTGGGGTTCAGGGTTGGAAGTCTGGGATGCACAACTTTGCTGGTTTAGGGTTTAGGTGATGAGGTTTTCGGGTTGGGATGAGTTGAGGACTTAGCTGTACAGGTTGGCGGTTAGTGTTCTTCAGGTTTTAGAACAAAATAGTGCTCAGGGTTTGTTTGGAGCTACGGACCCTAAACCCTACAAACCCTAAAGGTATGTTTACTGTTTCGGGGCTGCTTTCGGGTCCTGGCTTTTGCAGATTTGCTTGCTGTTCGGGCTTGGGCTGGGATTTGGGGTTTGGGTTCAGGGTCTGTTGAATGGCCTTCCGGGAGAGCTTAGAACACCAGGCACTCCCCACATTGACTCTGATGCTCCCATCGTCATAGCCTTCAACATCACCACATCACCACCACCACCACCACCAGCACCACCCCTCACCAACATCAAGCCCTGAACCCTGGAGCCTCCTCCTTCGCACCATTATCCTCTCCTCCACCGTCCTAGCAGTAGCAGCTCATCGCAATGCTTGCCGGCATTCTTATTATAGTATCTCAGATATTGTGTTATTCTCATAGTATGTTATAGTATTATCATAGTATATCATAGACGACTCTGCATCACCACCATCACCACTGGATCGGCGTGGATTCAAGGTTCAACCTCTACAGAGAGGAGGCTCATCTAAATACCCGGCAGCTCCGGCGCCTCAAGCTAATGAAGGGGCCTTAATAATTAGAATAGGGTTTTGGTGGATATCCTACTATATTTACAATAAGGAACCCCCCCCCCAAACCCAATTCTAATTATTAAGGCTCCTATATTATAGGACCCCTTTAAAGGAACCCTATTCTAATTATTAAGGCCCCTACATTACATACATATTGGGCCTCGGGGAAGCCTTGGACACTCGGAGCTTTGAATAAGATGCAAGCTGGCTCGTAGGACTTGCTGTCGGGTTTAATATAGGGGCCTTAATAATTAGAATAGGGTTTGTTTACTGGGCTTTTAAGTAACCAGGGAGAAAAACGTATAAACTTGTATCTCAGAATGGTTCCCTTAAGAAAAAACTATTAAAGTATGGTACTCCAAGGCTCAGGTATAGGGGCCTTAATAATTTGAATAGGGTTTATTTAGGCCACTATATAAACCCGCAAGGTTTTGGTTTCTTCAAACTCCAACTGGGTTTATGTAGGGGTTAGGGTCTACCTCCAAATACCGAGCCACCTGAAAGCAGCGCTGTCATCCATGGTGCAAATTTGTGTGCGTTGCTACGGTGTCGCTTACGAAGCAAGCAACGGCTGCGGGCGTCTACATCCTGAAAGGACCTGTCTGAGCTCCACTGAGATGAGACCTAAACGATTCTAAGTTGTCAGTCTAGACTGTGTAGTACAGGGAACACCAAGCCACACCGCATCATGCACAAAGCTTAGCCAAGAGTCACCCCGAAACAAAACCTCATCTGAGACAGAAGCCGAGGTAATGTCAGATATCTTATCAAGCATACCGACCGCATAGGGCACATACATACACAGATACAGAAAGAAGCGAACTGTATGAAAACGCTCCTGCAGGCCCGTCGCCTACGTGTGAGGAGAGAGTGGCGAACACAGTAATGTAGGGGCTTGAAAAATTACCTATACTATTTTGGGGTTCCTCTTGCACAGACGGCTACACGGAAAATGAAGGATCCGGGCTCCAGGGATGGATCAGAACAGACTGCCCACAGCGAAGAATGAGACCCAACAACCGCGAATGACAAAGACACACACACACACACACCAAAATCCTGTTCTAGCTATCCCGGAACCCCAAACCCTAGCATTAACTTGACCTCAACCCGAAAGCCTACTAAACCCTATTGTACCCTTATGGGTGCATAGCATTCTGGCCCTCATAATAATCGAAGCTCCAAGCCGTAAGCCCGAAATCCTAAACCCTAAACCGTAAACCTCCAAAGCCCTAAATCCTAAAACCCGAAAGCCCTAAATCTTTTTCCCTAAACCTTAAGCCCCCAAGCCCTAAACCCCTTTGGGGTCCCTTTCTGGAACCCTATTAATGAATCCTTTTCGGATCCCAAGCCCCAAATCCCTGAGCCGGGGTTGAAGGCCCGGGCTGACTCCCAACTGCGACCTCCCCGAAGAGTTTCAGCGCCCTGCAGAGCAACTAGGATAGTTTTGTTATTTATTGGTCAGGGTTTAGGGTTTAGGGGTTTGGGGGTTTAGGGGTTTGGGGGTCTAGGGGTTTAAGGGGTTCAAGGGTTTTGGGGTTTAGGGGGTTCGGGGGTTTAGAAACTAGGATAGCTTTGTTAAGCATTGGTGAGCTTGGTCAAGCCACCTGTTCTGCACACAAAGAAGCCTAACACCAACTGTTGAGGGGTTGTTAGATGTTACACTCAGCTATTCTCCGGTCTCTTCTTCGGCCGGTCCCTGGGCACCGAACCATGGGAATCTCTGACAAGGCCTGGAGTGCCCAACCCAACAGAATCCATGGAGAATCCCTGGAGTGCCCAACAGCAAAGAGCCCACCGGAGAACATATCGAATCTTCAGGGAGTTTCTAAAATGCCCAACTCCAGAAATTCCTTGAGAATACCCGGAGTGCCGGTACCAATATAGCTTACCCGACACTTGGTTTTGCTGTTCCAGCCAAGTCTACTATACTGTAACAGTAGCTAACAGCAAAGAACAATATTGGCAATGGTATAGACGACTTCTGACTCCCGTGTCTTTACTGCGCTTTGATGGTCTGGCACCGTGGTATCATGGTTTATCAAGTTTCCTTTAGTTGTGTAAACCACAAAAAGAAGCATGTCTGAACAATTGAGCTCCCCAAAAGCTTAAACACCCAAACGGGAAACAACATAGTGCCTGAACCGGACTTCTATGTCTGAGCAACAGTGCCCTTAACGATCCCGGGCCGGGATCGTACCGGCTGCTATGACATTCAAGTTTAGGAGTGTAAGAACCTGGGATCCAAGGTGAAGCTCTTGAGCCTACGCCTTTCAGCCAGGTCCTTCGCAACCTCTACATGCATATTTAAGACCTACATGATTTCCGGAAGACCAGTCGCCACATAATTCATCAACTCGGATGGTCACATTAGCATAACCCCCAAACCGGGGGAGTCCGAAAGCTGTGCCAATGTAAGACGGCGGTTCCTGTATCATGTAGGTGTCAAAAGGTTCAAAAAAGTGCTCCTGTACCAACCCTGCATCTCAAAACCCTCGACAATAAGAACTCTAGTCGCTTAAACGGGAGGGATGTTGGACTCTTTTGCGCAGTGTTCATCTTTATTGTTGTCTTAGCTGATCTTTTTAGAAAGTACTTTCATTTTGTTGGCCAATTCTTGGCTTCTTGATCTCATTCTCTCGGTTGTTATTTTTCTCCTGGATCGATTTGCTCATTGCTTTCCCATTTCCGTGCGTGCTTCCCCTAAAACCTTTAAGGATCCCTGTAAGGGACCTCAAGGTGTCCCTCATCCCCAAACCCTAACTAAAACCCTAGGCCCCTACACCCTTGTAGATCCCTTTAAGGAACCTTATAGATCCCTTTAAGGAACCCTATAGATCCCTTTAAGGAACCCTTTAAACCCCAAACCCTAAAGCCCCCAAAGCCTCCTTGCACTAAACCCTAAAGCCAAACCCTTAAACCCGAAGTCCCTAAACTCTAAACCCTTTAAGGAACCCTCTAAGGAACCCCTTAAGGAACCCTTTAAGGATCCCTTTAGGGAATCCTGTAAGGATGTGTCCCGGCCCCTCATATAGAACCCCACTATAGATCCCTTACAAGGGAACCCTATCGTAATTATTTGGGCCCCTATAGTAATACAATAGTAGAACTCAAAACCCCAAATCTCAACCCCAGACCCTAGAGTACCTTCAACCCTTTAAGGAAGCCCTAACTAAAACCCTAAGCCCCTAAACCCTTATAGATCCCTTTAAGGAACCCTTTAAACCCCTATACTAACCCCTTTAAGGACGCCCAAGGTGTCCCGGCCAGCCTCGGAACATCCACGGCCTCTCATGGCTGGCTCGCCGCCCACCTTTTAGGCGCTTTCGCGTGGGGCTTAGGGACTTTAACGGGAGTCCTTCAAGGATTCTGATTAGGGATTCTTTAAAGGATTCCTTTGAAGGGATCCTATAATAAGGGTTTAGGGGCTTATAGGGTCTAGGGTGATGGGGTACAGGGGTTTAAGGGTTTAGGGCTTAGTAACGTAGGGGTTCGGGGATTTGAGGGCTTAGTAGTTTAGGGCTTATTAGGGATTTAGGGTTCAGGGTATCTCTTGAAACCCTAAAAGCCAAACCCTGCATCCCTAAACCCCAAAACCCTCAAAGGAGTTTAGGGCTTAGGCGTTCGTGATTTTCAAACAAGCTAAACCCACTACATCCCCAAACCCCAAACCCCAAAACCCTCAAAAGCACACCCTACGGAGCGCCTTCGTCGGCACTTGCTGGGCCGAACGTGGGCGAATGCTCCAAGGGCTGTGACCGCAGACGCTCTGTGGGCGACCTTGTGGATTTGAGGGTTTAGGGTTTAGGGTTTAGTTAGGGTTTAGTGTTTAGGGTCTAGGGTCTATAGGGTTTAGGGCTTTGAAAACCCTCAAGCTTGCGAGATATTTGGCCTAGCTAGGGCTGGCATTCTGTGTACGTTCGAAGTCTTCCGTGACCAAGTGCCTCAAGCCTGGCTGTTGATGTCAGCAGAGCAATCCGCAGGGGTTACCAGGGGCTTTAGGGACAAGAGGCGGGGTCAAGGAATTTAGGCTACTTGTCGGGTTTGGGGGGGCTTAGGCTTTCCAAGTTTTGAAGTGTCTCGGGCTGGCTAGGTCAGCCAGCCTGCTATTTGCAGGTATGGTGAGGCGAGAGCTTGGTGGCTTCGGCTGGGCTCAGGGTTTAACCAGGCATCTGGTGCAGGCGCCGCAGAGCTTCTGCACGCTCAACATGACTCTCTTACTCTGAAGCCCACGATTGCAACCTACAGCTCATGTGAACCAATATCCCTTATATGCCTTAAACTCAGAAGGATCCTACTATAATTTAGGGCATATTCCTTAACTAATTAAGGGATATGATGTTGGGAGGTCTGGGAACTTCAACCACTCTCCGCCCTTTCATGCTCCACTAAATGGTCTGCAGCCATGCCTTAATATTGAAACCCAAAACACGTGAATCCACAACCCGAAACATTGCATATAGTAGTATCCTGTTTTGTCCTGATAGAACCTATAACAACTAACTACATAGTTTCTATTGCATACTGAATCCTGTCCCGAACCCTCCACCCACTCCCCGATGTGGGAGTTTCCGAAAATTCGGAGTACCTTATTTTGGGGTCCTTATAAGAAGGATCCTACTATTTAGGGTATTATATTAGGGTCCCCTATTTTCGGAAACTCCCATGTTGACACTTGCGAATCTTGTCCGCGTGGCGCGGCACCGGCGCGACACGCCGGGGCCTGGCATCTGATCCCCAAGCTCAAGATCCCGCCAAGGCAGGTTTTTTTTTTTTTAAGGGCTCCTTTTTGGGTTCGCAGGGTTTAGGGTTTAGGGTTTAAGGGTTTAGGGTCTAGGGTTGAGGGTTGGTTTCTTCTGTACAGGAAGGGTTTCTTCGTAGCAGAACCTACTTTTTGAAGGGTCTTGATACAAATTTAACCATACCATGAGTGTCCAAGGACCCTTACCAACAAAGTAGGTCTTGGTAGGCAAAGCCCCTAAACCCTAAACCCCTAAACCATAAACCCTAGACCTCAAGCCATACTTAAGTCTTCTGGCCAGGCCTGAAAGGTAAACTATGCTTTGGCTATGTTAAAACCCTGGTGTTCAGGGCTTATGATCTAAAGCGCTTTGGGGTTTCGGGGGCTTTTGGTGTTTACTGGATGAATGAGGTTTTTTCTGGGTTGGGGTGTAAGATCTACGGTTGATTTTCCCGCTCGGGCTTGGGTGCCTCGGGATGCTTGCAAGTCAAGGCGAACTCAAAAGGGGGTGAGGCCACCAGTCGGTAGAGTGTGGTCCCACCCAAGGGATGAGGGGGATAGAGGAGAGTTGCCCTACACCCCGAACCCCTGAAAAAGCGCGATAGAGGCTGTAACCGTAAACGAAAAGCCCTGAACCCTAAACCCCGAAGACCCAAAACCCCTAGACCACCTGCACCCTCAACCCTAAACCCGGAATGCAGCAGCCCTAAACCCGGAACTCTAGAGTCTAGAGCCCGAAATCCTGATCCCAACTGGACCCTTTCATGGCTGAGCAGATAGCTCAGCGTCTTGCAAGGTTTCAACGGCCATCAACCTGCGAGATTCAGCCAAAGCCAAGCCGACAGCCTCATCAACATGAACACCCTAACCCCTAACCCCTAAACCCTAAACCCCTAAACCCTAAACCCCTAACCCCTAAACCCTAAACCCTATACCCTAAACCCCTACACCCTAAACCCTAAACAGGCCCGATGACTCCCAGTCTTAGAATCGTAGAGTACCTAAACCTTACACCCTGAAACCACATGGGAGTTTCCGAAAATTTGGGGTACCTTATTTGGGGGTCCTTATACAATAAGGACCCTGCTTGTTAGGGTACTGTGTTAGGGTCCCCTATTTTCGGAAACTACCACATACACCCTTAACCTCCAAACCCGAATGCACCTAAACCCACGTGCCGCCATCGCCTCCGAGGAATGGGGCTCGTCGGATGTTCCGCGCCTTTGGTAGAAGTCTGGTCGCCTGGTTCTCTCTTATAAGACTTTGAATGCCAGGAAGGGGCCTTAAAGTGAAGACTTGAGACACATATAACCTGCAAATATATGCGTGTGTATATATATATACATATGTATATAATTGTATATTATATGTACATATAGATATATGCATGTACACACGCATGTGCGCATACATATGTACATATGTCTATATGCATGCATGCATGTGTAGGTACATATGTACACTGGAGTAGTTGCTGAGTTCAGAGGCCCGAATAAAATGTAAATTTCCAGTTCGGGTTATGCATCCCCAAAAGTGTAAAGTGCACCCACTCAGCTACTAAGTATATGTACCGGGCCTCCACGTCACAGTCGGCCAAATGCAAAGGAACATGCGACTTCCCGACTCGCTCTGTCGGGTTTTCGGGGGGTTTCACCGTTTTGGGGTTTTAGGGGTTAAGGGCTTTTGAGAGTTTAGGGTTAACTACCTAAGTTCGTGTAGGGTGTTAGGGCTTGAAGGCTTTAGCGGCTTTAGGGTTTAGGGGTGCAGGGTTTAAGGGGAAATCAGCTAAAGCCCCAGGTTTCGACAAAGAAAGGAGCCAAGCAGCGATCCCTAAACACCACATGCCTGATGTTGCACATGCAACCACAGGCGGCCCTGTACGCCAAAGGGTTTAGGATTTCGGGGTTTAGGGTTCAGGGGTTTAGGTTTGGTGCTTCGGATCTGCTTTAAACGCCAGCCCTGCAAAACTCCCAAGACTCAGGTTCCTAAACCCTCTACTCGAAACTCGAACACTTCATTTAATGTGCAAGGGCTGATGGGGTTCCCATACATCCTAAACCGTAGTGGAGCCCGACTGACCAAAGACAAGCTTCCGCCAAGCTTGCTGCTGACCTTCACGGACAGTGCAACAACGTAGGTCGAAGCGGCATAGGGGCCGTGTGGGGTTTCATCAGAAACTTAGAGGGGGTTTAGGAGAATAATGGTCCAGGTGATATGCGTACGGGTCTATCAGGTTTGCTTTTGTTCTGTCCGGAGTCTACTAGGACGACAATAAGTTTGCAGAAGGAGTTGTGAAGTTGGCTGCATCCAGCCCGAACCCCCAACCTTAAAACCCAAAGCCAAACGCCTATGAGCCCTGAACCCTGAAGCAAAAGCCTAAAACCATCCCCAAACCCTTACCTACGCCTGCGAAGTCCCTGATGCGACGGGCTTCCAGGCTGTCGAGAAGCCGGCTTGCCCTTTACAGACACGAAACCCGTTGATAGGGGCCCCGAAAAGGACATAAGCATAAGCATTTTACAAGCATATCCCTGCATTATTGGGCTTCAGTATGAAGGTATCTATCTGGGATATCCGTGTCCTAAGTCTTGCTGATGTGCTGTTTTGGGCCTAGTAGAGTTTGTGGTTTAGGAACTAGGCTTCCGGGCTTAGGGCGCCCGCCTGCTGCTGTAGAAGCCCGAACCATTAAATCATTAGGGGGGGCTCTGACCTATGCTATTGCCACGGCCTTTTTTTATAGTACAGCTTTAAGCCCTAAACCCAAGCTCGAAACCTTAAATCTTAAGCCCTCAAGGCCAAAGACTCAAACTCCAAACCTTCAGGCCTAAACCTAAGCTGGACCATAACCCACGGTTTAGGGTTTAGGGTACGCCTGAACCCGAGCTCGAAACCCTGATGTTCAGGGCCACGGCCGGGTTTTGTAGAAGAGCGCCGCACTTTGGGCTTCAGGATCGGGTTGGGAGTTCGAGACTTAGGCGGGCTCTTAGAACAGGAGCACTATAGGGGCCTTTATAATCAAAATAGGGTTTTGGGGCCAATAACTATAATAAGGAACCCCCAGAATAGTATAGGTAGTCATTTGAGCCCCTGTAGTACCTTATTCAGCGGTTCTGCGAATCCTGCTGTTTGGGTAGATAGTATAAGGGTCACTTATTTAGGGATGTAGTGGTTCCCTTGGCAAGGAGGGATCCAGGCATCCCGCTGTTCAACGTCTGCTTGGGTGTACTGTATTATCCGAAACTTAAGCTACCAGCCGGTGGTGGAGTTCTCAGTGTGCCGTGTCTGCTTCCAGTGAACCCACCCAGCATGCACTCCTGTTTGGGCGCCTCGGAAAAGACATGCTTGGCAAAAACCTCCACACCCGAAACACAAAAAACACCGGCCATAGCCCTGCCATGTGGGATTTTGCAATACGAGGCACGACTTTTTAGGTTTGTTACAACAAGGATCCCACTATTGTAAGGGTCTCGGTTTTAGACTGAAAGTGGCTTGCTTTGGTGCAGAAGCTGTTTTTTTGACTCGGCGTTTTGAGATGGGTTTAGACCATACGTACATACGTACACACATACACGCTATACCATGCCAAATGCCATACCCCGCTCCCGGGATTCGTTGGCCTTTTCTGGTTGCTCTCGTCCTCGCGCCCCTGCGAGGAGACCTTTGCCGGATTCGGACGCCACAGATCTCTTGCGGCTCGCCCAGGCGATCGGAGCAGCGCCGTCTCACATACCCAAAGGGTCCTAAGTACCTGCATTTGCCATGCTTCGCCATGCGGTACATTCCATCCATCCATCCACCCATCCATCCACCCCTCCACCCAGCCAGCCAGCCAGGCATAACTTACATATATGCATGCAGGCATGTGTCAGAAAAGCTTGGGAAAAGGCTGGGGGTGGATTCCAAATCCTGAACCCCACAGCCCTGAAGCCCAAACCCGACCCCTTGGCCCTCTAAGTTCATAAACCCCAAAAAGTGTACACTTTAGTTTTATAGTGGGTAATATTATCCCAAAAAGTGTGACGTGTATCCACTCAGCTGCTAAGTCTAGGGGCTAAGGTTGGGTGCTGCCCCAACCCTGCAACAATCTATATTAGGGGTCATACTGAGGGCTATATACCTAATATACCTGCACTATAAATAGTCTCCAACTGTTACAGAGTGGGAGCAGTATCCAAGGTTTAGGGTTTAGGGAGAGCCTCATCAGCAGACTCCTCCTTGCTGCACCTCTGTACTGGCGCTTTCCAGGCCTGCAAGCAGTTTAATACGGCTTGGCTTCAGTTACTTGAATAGTAGGTTGAAAACCACATATTAAGTAACCCAGTAGCCCATTGTAGCTTGGTACGGTTTGGGGATGAGGGCTTGGTGGAGGGGAGGTTCCTGGCGACAGTTCGGAGACGGTCCCTGTCACGCGAACAGCTCCCCCCCAAACCCACATAGCCACAGAATTGAAAAAACAATCATACGAGAGTACACGGAAAAATCCTATGGAATACTAGTACTAGCTACTAGTTATTCTGGCCCCACAAATAGTCTACTACTATATATTGCATTTATCCGGCACGTTGCAAGAGTGCAGCCATGCCTTTCGGAATAGGTGCAACTCTTCCCGCGAGGCGGGTTTGGGCCCCCGGAAAGCATGAGAGTTCAGGCACACGCTTCGACATTGCACTATCGCTATACCCATAATCCGAACGTGAACTGCCATTGTGGCTCAGACGAATCAAGATAACCTCCTTCAGAATCCCAGATTCACGTCTGATGTTGCTTACTAGTTACTATGGCATCTCCGTTCAGTGGCGTTGCAATCATACCGTACCAAGCCCTATTCCAATCATTGCGGCGCCAAAATGTTACCCTATCAAAATCTGTACGACCTTATGAAACTCAATTCAAACCCTGAAAAGGCCTATTCTAGTTATTGTATGGGGTTTCCCAAAACTGTGGTAATTCATTGAGGGGTCCTTACGATAAGGATCCTCTGATTCAGCGTTCTATACTAGGGTTTAGAGCACTGTGGAGGCCCCTTGTGCACGACCACATTTTTTAAAGGGCTTTTCGGGCTCGTTAATGAACCCGCTCAACCGTCAAAAATTGAGGATCACTCCGTCGAGACGACTTCAACAGAAGCT
>BGNK01003640.1:0-69537 GCA_003297005.1 Symbiodinium sp. clade A Y106
TAATTGAGTCATATTTGAGGGGGTTCTTTCCGAATAAGACCAAAACACGCGAATCATGATTGAGGGGGTTCCTTCCGAATAAAGCCAAAACGCGCGGATCTTTGAGGGGGGGGGGAAGCTATATGGTACTATATATATGGTAATATATATATATATAGTATGTATACACGCATATGTACATGCGGTAATTTATGACCAACACAGACGAACACATACCTGAAGATATACATAAAAAGCCAGGTATGTGTGTAAAAATGTATGTATATGCAGATGTATATGTACATGTACATGCACATGTTGTGGTACATGCACATGTACATGTCTATATATATACACATACTATACACATACATATACACATATGCAAATATACAAATGTACATATGCATATACATTTTAGGCATATACATATACATAGACATGTGCATATACATATAATGACAACGTTTAAGGAGCAATTGAATTTTGACTCTTCAGGCCCTTGGATGATTTCCGACATAGCCCGAATCTCGCCTACTGGGAAGTTCATGGGTAGTTACAACAGAGGTTATAAGTCGCCTGATATGGGTTTTAACTATTGTTACCCGTCTGATAGCCCCACTTATGACTACTCATGAACCTCCAAGTAGAACTGCTCAGACGCTCCGCATCACAAGTACAGGCTTAGACCACGGCAGCACCAGATAATCCTAAATAGCCAAGTTTCAGGACATAAGGGACCGGAATGTAGACGACCGCAGAGTTACCGCAAGCACGCCTAGATAAAACACCCCTTGTATTGAGCACAGGCAAATCCTCATAAAGCTCAAAGCCCAACAAAGCCATGTTAAGCAGGAGTCTTGTACTTGCGGTCGAAATTTTAGAATCCACACCAAATGTCCCCAAAAACCTGATGATTGCTTCGGTTCACGAGCTAGGGGTTTGGGCTATCCTTAAGTCTTTCAGGCCCTAAAAGAATAAACCCTAAACCCGGAAAAGTTTAGCAGACGTGTGACTGAACGCCTCGAACTCAGGGTACGCTTTGTGGTCAAGTCCCTTGGACACCGAAGCTGGGGTTTTGGATTTCGAGAACGGGATTGGAGTTCTGGGGTTTAGTCTTTGATGTTGCGCTGCCTAGGGTTTGGGTTTTAAAGTTTGATGTAGGGCCGTTTTGGTATAAAGTCTTGAGGGTTGTCGGTGCCAAGGCAATCCTGACATGATGTGGTTTTGTTTCGGTTGTGGTTTGTGTCGCCCTTGGGGCCAGGTGCACTTACGGAACACACGAGAGAGAGAGAGAGAGAGAGAAAGATAATTGCAGCACTCGATCCACTAGGTCCCCTCAACCCTCGACTCGCTGGACCGCGAAACCCATGAATTCTAAACCTGAACAATTGCCAATCTTATTCTTTAGGTTCTCTGTTCTATGTACAGTAATTCTACTACCCCAAAGCCCTAAACCTTTAAACCCCTAAACCCCTAAACCCTAAACCCTATTCTCATTATGAGGCTCCTAACATGAGTTACAGGCAGGGCTTCGGGTTGGGAACGGCTGGTGCTAGTGCCGCAACGTCCCCAGAGACTCCAATGCTCCTTCATTAAGGAATATGCCTCATATTTGGGATCCTACAATATTTTAAGGTACATTCCTTAATTAAGGGATATTGAAGCCCCTTAAACCCTAAACCATATAGATCCCTTAAAGGAACCCTAGGTATTCCTTAATTAAGGGATATTGGAGTCTCTGGCCCCAGGGATGGCGAAGAAGATTCACCTTCCGGGCACAAAAGCGTGGAGTCGGAGAACCAGACCTCGACAGACTTTCGGCTGCAGCTTTCAGGTTATACTGTAGGGGCCTTAATAGTTAGAATAGGGTTTTGGGGCCCATAATACTATAATTAACTATAAGGAACCCCCCAAAATTAAAGTAGTATTGGTAGTTATTTAGGCCCATATATTACACTGCTTCAGGTATTCTTCAATCGCTGGTTCTTCTTCGTAGGCTGCTTCACGACAACCGGCTGCTCAAGATCCTATGAGTCGCTAATAGGGTTTAGGGTTCAGGGTTTAGGGTTTAGGGTTCAGGGTTTAGGGTTTAGGGCTTAGGGTTTAGGGATTAGGGTTAGGGCTTAGGGTTTAGGGTTTAGGGCTTAGGGTTTAGGGCTTAGGGCTTAGGGTTTAGGGGCGGCTTTCAGGCTTGTGACTTGCGATGTTCTTTGTTGTTTTTGGTAGCATTTGTTGTTGACAGATGTGTCTCATCCGTCGCGGTCGTCACCACCCACATCTTCAACAGCGCCATCGTCGTTGTCACTCCCAAGAATTCGGGCAGACATGGGAAACTAGTGCAGTGCCCGTACCCAATTGGGAGGGACAGACAACGGGGGACCCAAAACAGACACTGAATGGTAGGATTCACCCTAACATGCATGGCTGAATCAGGTGCCACGGCCGCGATATTGTTTTGTAGAACTAGGCGAAGTCCGGGTCGGATGCCAGCAACTTGTCGGTGCCCCCGCCACAGCCGCAGCAGCAGCAACAGCAAGAACCACAATTGCAACAAAACCAGCACCACCACCACGCCAACAACCACGTCGGCGATGACGACAATCATAATGATGTTGTCATCGTCAAGGTTGTCGTCGTCGACATGCCATCATCACCCTTATGCCACCCACTTGTAGCCTGAAGCCAGACTCAGGCCTGGATGGAAGTTCAGGTAACGCAAGCAGCCAAACAAAAGCAACACTAAGCCATAAAGCCTCCCACCCACATACCATGAACGTCTGAAACCAGAACGACTAAACTGCTACCCGAACCGGCCAGCCCACCGAAGACACCCAAACCACCCAAACCCACCGTGAACACCCAACCCAATCCCAATCTGTCACTCAGGAGGTAGACTCGAAAAAGGGTCAGCGTGCCGGAGAGCTTTTGACACAGCGCCTCGGTGCAGGGAGCTTACGAATCGGGGTTCAGGTTCTCAAGTTTGGGGATGTATTAGTTTTGTGTTTTTTGTTTTTTTGTGTTAACGGGTTTTCGGGTTTTGGAGTTTAGGGTTTGGAGTGTGAGTGTCTGAGTTTTCTCGTGTGTGGGACTGTTTATGCTTTGTTGGGCCAGGTTCTAGCTGGACAGATGGCTCGGGTCTGGGAAACACAGACGCTAGGCTTCATGCACTTGATATCGCTGAAGGACGCTCGGACTGGCGACACCATGCCGGTGTAAGACCAAGTGTGCAGCGCTCGTCAGTCGGCACACGTGCGACTGCTAGCAATCTTCAGAGCACGCCGCTTTTGTATCCCCACCTAACCTGCCCCAAACTCCCAACGACCCCCCAGACAGCAAGAATCAGAAGCCGGAAGGCCCCAAAAATCCCTTCGGGCTTCTAGGGTGTGGGGTTCCGTCTTTAAACTCTGAAGTCCCGAAGCAATCAGTCCCCGGAGTGCCGAAGCTACGAAGGATCTCTGGCTTGCAGTCCAGCGGCTCAGCTGCGGAAAGCTTCTTCGGGCTTTGGAAGCTCCTGTAAGGGTTGCTGTAAGGGTACTCTTCAGTGTTCTTATAAGGGTTCCGATGTTCCTATAAGAGGTTTTAGAGGGTTCCTTAAACCCTAAACCCTAAACCTTAAACCCTAAACCCTAAACCCTAACACATAGCTTCCTGGCCACTTGTAGTAGGACTAGGGCTTTCGGGCTTTAGGGCTGAGAGTCTGGAGTTTAGAGTTCAGGCTGCAGGGCTTCGGCTTTATAGCTAACTTGAAGGTTTGAGGCTAGAACTGACGGTTTAGGACTAGGACCTTGTAATTGCTCACATCTCGATACAAAACACTACGCTTGAAGAGTTTCACTTCCACATGAAGCTCGCCGGAAGCCCTCGTGAAACTATTCAGGTGCTTAAGTGTGGGGTTCCGGACTAGGGTTGCTAATGGAGGGTCCGCCCTGCCCCGTTGCTACCTCGTATCAGTCGAAAGATACTCCCGCCGGTTGGTTCAGAAGCAAGCTTCGCCTTGATGAGGAACCACTTACTCCCATAAAGTCGACAACAAAAGCCTTAAACACAAACCCGAGTTGCAAGCCCCTATTCCCTAATTACATCCAACTCTCTAGAGCATAAAGCCATGAACCTCATCCCTTTAAAGCTGGGGTGGTAAGATTGACGGCTTTTGTTCAGGGTTTGGGGCTGCGAAAGCCCTGAACCCAACCCTCCCAAACACTAAACCCCTGAACCCCTCAACCCTAAACCCCTGAACCCCTAAACTCTAAAACACCAACCGCTTAAATCCCAAGCCACAAACTGCGCGGCTCTCAGTCATGAACGAGCTTGTCCGGGATGCGCACCTCAAGAAGCAGACACTTGATGTGAACCAAAAGGCTGGGACCAGACCCACACGTAATGGGGTTTAGGGGTTTAGGGTTTAGGGTACTTCAGGGCTTGGGAACAATGGCGGTGCAGCAGCCCCAGCAGGAGTCGTCGTTGTCGTCCTCGTCTTCGCCGTCGTAGTAGTCGTGGTGGCGGTGGTGGTGGCCGCAGTAGTTGTAATGATGCATCTGATGTTTTTTCGTGGCTTAAGGTTTACATCCCGTCCCTAGGGAACAAGTTAACCAACCGCTGCAATCAACGATGCCATTGAGGGTTCATGTTACATGTATTATAATTGAGATAGGATAGAGGTCATGGTGCCAACATGGTGGCTTCAGGCCGTGAGAGCGAACACAGACGGACTTTAACATGATTTCAGGCATATTCCTTCAAAAAAAAAGATATTACAGGCCCGTCTAAAGCCGTTGGCAGACTTATTCACAAGGTTCTTAACAAAAAGCAACCTTTCAAGCACGCTTAAAAAAGGGGAGGGCTTACGATCATGGCTTTGCAGAGAGGCGCTTTCCTTCCTGGAAGGGGCGATGGAGGCCATAGCCTGAGATCAGCATTTGAGAAATGGAGGGTTTGGTTAGGGTTTTGTGATTTGGGGGGTTTAGGTTTGTTTTTGCAGTTTTTCAGGGTTGTAGGGCTTCAGGTTGGGCCTAAGATGAACGAAACATTGGAGTCTTAGCATCGTTACTCGTTTTCGAGGTCTATTGCAGCCTTCAGAGAGCTGCGAAGCTTGGAACACGAAGCAGCCTCCATGCAAGGTTAGGAGTCTCGGATTAGAGAGAGGACCATAGTCAGGTCATCAGCGTCAAATTACAGAATCACAACAAAGTATGTATCATAACCATCATGCGCTCAGGCTGCAGAGAAAGGTGAGGACCCACCCGAGCCGGACAAGGCGCCAAGTGGCTGCATGACTGCTGCTCGCTGTTGCTATTGCTACTTATACTACTGCTACTGCTGCTGCTGCTACTACTACTACCACCACTACTACTACTACTACTACTACTACTGCTACTACTACTACTGCTGCTTTGGGGCAGTTATTGCTGTTCTTCCGAAGTAGTTGTTGACAGGGATGCTGATAGTAGTGAAGTCGTTCTGGCATTACTACTCATGCTGGGGTGCTTCGACCCAAAAGCCTTCGCCTCCAACTTCACAACTTAATCCTGAGACCTTGAACCTAGCTTGAGTGGATGGTAGAGTTATGAGCGTATACACGCAACGCAACCTGTAGAACCAACTAATGCAATGTCGAGCTGAGCACTGGCACTCTGAGGGTTGTCATAGGGTTCGGGGTTCAGGGCCATATATGCCCTACACTACAATGCTTCGCAGTGTTTACGCTTTGTATGCTTTGGGGTTTAGGGCACTGAACCCTTCACCCCAAAGCCGTGCAGGACATCGAAGAGCTTCTTCACAAGATGCAGGCCGAGGCTGGAAGCGACCCAAAGGTTTGCTTCGGCTTTTTGCAAGCGGGGGGGGGGGGTCTTCGTAAGGCCTTAACCCGAAACCCGACACCGTGGCCCCGCAACTATACGTTGTGTCTGAAATCCGAAGCCCTAGATACCAGAGCTTGAAGTTCAGTCAATCCTTCCTCATTGAACCCTCAAGCTCGAACTGTCTCTACCGGCAACACTTACGAAGACAGCCCTAAACCCCTAAACTCCTAAACCGTGCTTGCTCTCAAGGCCCTGGCCTTTTCTAGCCCTGAGTCTTCTGCAAAAGAGCCCAAATAACGATCAAGTCAGGCAGAAAAATGTTGGGATTTAGGGTTTAGGGTGTAGGGTTTAGGGTTTCGGATTTGGTGATGGGATGTACGTGTTTCGCGGTTTAGGGTTGAGGGTCTCATACACATGTCAGGACTCGGGGTTTGCGGGTTTAAGGCTTTGGGCTGGGGGTTTGTGGTTGTATCCATGTCATACTCAACAATTTTGAACCGAAGTGAAGGACAAGCACTGACAAGTATACGCAGTGCCCATTCTAAACGTACTGCACACCCTTTCGCCAGCGAAGCATCGACTTACCAGCTCTGAAGCGTGTCAGGTCAGAACCTGAAGCCTCTACGTGTGAATCTACTCAAACCGCGAAAGCCCCAAGCCGGAATCCCAACTCCAGGTTAGGACTAGACTTGAGGTATGTAGCCTTCTATGAAGAAATGCCCCCTGACTCTGATGTAGATCTCAAACCCTCAACCTCATGTGAGCTCGCAACTGCAGACCCTAGACTTCCTGAACCTCTCAGGTTTCTGCAAAGACCCTATGCAACCCCGACCCCCAAACCATAACCCACAACACTTTCAACACTGTTCGCCGGAAATTTCGGAGAAGATCGACTTTGAACCCAATTGAAACCTACACCTTCAAGCCCCTGCCTCTCGAAGCCCCCGTAAAAGAAAGGGCTCAAGCATGATACTTTGATCACGTGCAAAGCATTTCCGATTCGGTACCCCGAACCCTAAACCCATACGCCCTGAACCCTGAACCTCTACACCCTAAACCCCTAAGCCCTGAACTTCTAAACCCTAAGCCCCCAAATCCTGTAACCCTAATCCTCGAACTTCTAACCCCAAACCCCTAAACCCCTAAACTCCTAAACCCTGTAACCTTAAATTTTAATAGGATCCACCCTCAACCCTAGCAGAGAGCAGAGCTGACAGGCGAAAGAGCAACTCGAGGCAGAGCAGCGCCAGGCCACGGCCCAGAGGCTCCGGGGAGGGAAGCGTCGGTGGGNGGGGGGGGTTAGGGCTTTAGGGTTTTAGGGTTTTGGGGTTTTAGGGTTTTAGGGTTTTGGGGTTTTAGGGCTTTAGGGTTTTAGGGTTTTAGGGTTCAGGGGGGGGGGTCCTTTAGTGGAGACCTTATGGTCTTGAATAGTTATTAGAGGGTAGTTGGGGGAGGGGGGGGGTAGGGGGTTGAGGGTTTAGGGTCTCGGGTTTAGGGTCTAGCGGGTTTACCTTAAGGACGAGATGAGCCCTGCAAGGGTGTAAGGGCCGAACACCATATAGGGAATCATATATATATATGTATATGGGTAGAAGGGCCCTGCTTTTAAGCTGCTTTTAAGGGTCATTTGCTCTTTAAGGTGTGGGTTTGGGGTTTGGGGTTTTAGGAACCAGGACTTACAAGGTTAGGGTTCACCTGGACCCTATAAAAAATATTTTGTGTTTGGGTTCTTTCTTCCGATTTCCGGTTACAAGTGCTGCAAAAAAGATAGGTTGCTTGGGGTTAAGGTACTGTTTACGGTTTAGGCCTCAGGGTTTATATATGGTTAAGAGCATCAGGGTTTAGCAAGGGTTTCGGAGAGCCTCTTCATGAATTAAGGGTGCCACTAGGGTGACTCTACAGGAACCTCATGCACTTCAATGAAGGACCGGTCCAGGGCTTCCTTTACGTTTTTTTTTTTTCGCGTTCAGGGTCTGTAACACTGTAGGGTGTAGGCTTTCTCTCAAGATGCTTCGCTATGGCTCTTGGACGGCCTTTTGAGTCTATAGGTTTTGGGCTTTCTTTACGGCTGCTTTAACGGCTCTTATAAGGGTTTCAGGGTTTACAAGTAAAGCCCTTTACCCGGAACCCCTAAGCCCTACAAGCTGTAAAGTGGTTTTGGGAGTACCAGAGTCTCTAGAGCTATAGATTCAAACATTATGGTTTACTGGGCTTATGTGGTTAATGGGGTTTGGTGGTTTAGAGTGCCGCGGTGAAGGTTTTGGATCTTTAGCTCATGGGGGGACGTCTGGTCCGAAACGACAAGTACAGCTTCAAGGTTCGTGGCGTTGCGGATTAAGGCTTTCCCCACACCGAGCTCATCAGAAACCCATCCTGGAATCCTGGGCCAAATCATGCACATGCCCCCTGACCCCAAAACCCTGAAATCGGGAACCCCCAGGCCCAAAATCAAGAACCCTAAGATACAAACCCTAACGGCCGTGAGTTCCAAATCCTCCTGGGCCTTACTTTGCCAGCCACCCGCAGGTTATGAAATCGCTTTATGTACCCACACCCTCATACCCATAAGCTCCATAGTAGTTCCTTTTTGGGGTTCATATATTCAGAATCCTATAAGGTAATCCCAAAAAGGAACTACTATGGAGCCTATGGGTAGGTAGTTTGTTTTGCGAGGTCCCCCCCGTAGTACACGGTTTCCGCTGCAGAGAATACCCTTAGTATTAAGAGCAGACTACGGCTCAGGGCTGGTTTAGGGTTTAGGGGTTTAGGGTTTAGCGTTCAGGGTGGCTCTAGCCACAGAAACTAGGTGCGAGCTCTTCAGTTTCTCCCCAAGGCTCGTGCATCTAAAGCAGCTCTGAGCCAGGGAGAGCAGCAAAAACAAAGCCGCACGTCTCCCACACGCGTTGCTCCTTGTTGTTCTTCGGTTGCCATGTCGATTGTTGCAGGGGTTGGACTTCTCAGCGGGAGGAAGGTTATACAGGAAGCAGGGCTAACTGAGAAGGTGGATGAAGTGAAGGCCCGTGCCCAGAGCGCACTAGGAGTCGGCAAAGGGCGGCTCTTGGACCCGTCTGGATTTGTGTTGGATGAATGCAAACCGATCACGGCTGTGGTGCAAAACGGCGATTTGCTGACCTTTCACGTAGGCAGAGTTCAAGTGTGCGGGAGTGCGTGTGCTTTTGCTGCTACTCTGGGTGATGGAACGGTCGTGACTTGGGGCGATACTGAAGGTGGTGGTGACAGCAGTGCTGTTCAGGATCAGCTAAACCGTGTAAAGCGCCGTGGTCACTGCGTCTAGGGCAGCTTTTGCGGCCCTTCTTGAAGATGGAAGTGTGGTCACCTGGGGTGAACCTTTTGAAGGTGCCGAAGCAGTTCAGAGTCAGCTCCAGCATGTGCTGGAGATCCAAGCCGCGGGGTTCGCCTTTGCAGCCTTCTTGGCGACCGGTCTGTCGTGACCTGGGGCGATGCACACCACGGTGGTGACTGCAGTACTGTGCAGGAACAGCTGAAGACTGCGCAGCATATCCACGCCTCGTTTGACGCTTTTGCTGCCGTTCTGAGCGATGGATCTGTTGTGACCTGGGGCGATGCTGGCTCTGGTGGTGACAGCAGCTCTGTACAGGATCAGTTGATGAACGTTCAGCATATCAAAGCCTCTCGCGTCGCTTTTGCAGCCGTCCTTGGCGATGGATCGGTCGTGACATGGGGTGATGCGCGTTGTGGTGGTGACTGCAGTGCAGTGCAGGATCAATTGATACATGTGCAGCGAGTTCACGCTTCGCTTTATGCTTTCGCTGCTGTTCTTGACGATAGATCCGTCGTGACCTGGGGGGATAACAACTACGGCAGTGACAGTATTGCAGTGGTGGACCAGCTGAAGGATGTGCAGCATGTCGAGGCCTCTTTTTATGCTTTCGCTGCCATTCTTGGCGATGGATCTGTCGCGACCTGGGGTGATACAGGTGCTGGCGGCGACAGCGCGGCTGTGCAGCATCAGCTGCAGACCGTGCTAAATATCTATGCCTCTGCATATGCTTTCGCAGCCGTTCTCCGTCATGGGTCTGTCGTCACGTGGGGCGACGCTAACTCAGGCGGCGACAGGTCTGGACAGGACCAGTTGAAGACAGTGCGGGACATTGAAGCCACTCGTGTCGCTTTTGCAGCCATCCTTGAGAACAGATCAGTCGTGACCTGGGACGATTCTGAGTATGGTGGTGACAGCATTGCCGTGCAGGATCACCTGTACTGTGCACCACTCCACTGCGAGCCGCTGTCCCTCAGCCCTGTTCTTAAATGACTGTGGGCATCGTATCTCCGGTTGAATTTTCAATTCCTGGTGTATTATGTTCCTCCCCCGTATGCTCTACTAAACTGACCCTAAACCCAAAACTCACCTAAACCATACCCTAAACCCGAAACCCTCACCCGAACCCCATATCTTCAGGCTCTAAAGCTTTGAGCCGCTAAGCCCTACACACATAAACTTATCAACCCTGAACGCGGCACCATAAACCCTAACCTTAATAGTTCAGGTCTGGTTTGGCAACCACCTGAGACCTCGTGTTGGAGATTGTGCCTTCGGGTCGGGATCGCGAACAGGCCCTAATTGAAGAGCGAACTACCACAAACCAGCTTACCAACTAACCAACTTGCTACCATGGAGTGACGCAGTCAAGGCTTCGGTGCTGACATTAGTAGGTACTCTTACATTGCTCACTCACTCACTCACTCACTCACCTGCTCACTGAAAGACTGACTGACTCACAATACTGTACTACTGCCTGGGCTGCTGCTGTTGCTAGTGCAGTGACGATCCATTACTGCGAGTGTCACTAGAACCCGCTATCGTCATCTATCCTTGTCGTATGCGATCGCTTGGCCTTTCCGGAATGGCTTTGTGCTCGCACGGGTTTCTCCAGTCCAAGTTCAAGATGCACTAAGTTTGGGAGTTCAGGCTACATGTTTAGGGTTTGTCAGGGTTTTGGTAGATTTGGCGTCGCCAGCAGGATGCGAGTAGCGCCCAAGCCAGTTCAGAAAAGGGTGTTAATTAGTAGACTTTGGTTTTGATCTGTTGCCAGTTTCTTCCCCAAAGTGGGCAAGACCTAAGGTTTTGCACGGGATAAACCTTCATTCAGAGCAGAGCCAAAGACGTTGCTTATGGTAGTTTAACCCCGAAGCCCTAATACAACGATCCTGAGATGTGCAGGGGAAAAGGAACATCTACTATAAATAGTCACCAATACTATTTTGGGGTTCCTAATTATAGACCCCTTAAGGGAACCCTATTCTGATTATTAAGGTCCCTACATTACAGTACCCTTCTGGATCCCTTTAGTAACCCTTTAAGGACCCTTTGAAGGGAACCTTATTCTAATGATTAAGGCCCCCTATACTAAGACTTTTGGCCTTTCGAGCCCTGGAAAATTGAAGTCCGCAGCTGGACAACAAGTCCTTCTCGATGATCTCCTTACGGGTTAGTGTTTAGGACTCATACTGCCTACTGTAAGGGTTCCTTTAAGGGTCTATTCTAAGGGATCCATAAGGGTTTGGGGTTTAGGGTTTAGGGTTTTGGAGGGTCCATGTATCCAAATAGGGTTCCTTTAAGGGTACAATGAGGGGCTCCTTTACTGGATCCATAAGGGTTCTATGAGGGTTTAGGGTAGAAGGGTCCATGTACACAAATAGTATACACATTAGCCTTGAAGTAGTCCCTATATAGGTACTTTGGGGCCAAAGTATATGACCCTTACGGATACTTGCGCTCATACAACAAATCCTGCTCGACCCTGCGGACCCCACTAGAAACGGTGCTTGTGCAGTACATGCTTTATTCCGGATCATCTTCAGCCAGGATCCTAAACCCTAAACCCATCCTAAACCCTAGACACTGTCTGGGCAGGCTGCAGGAGGTCAATGCAGACAACACTGTCCTGACAGAGGCTGCAGGGGTTTTTATGTTTGCTGTGTCAGGGGTCAAGATGGACGGCTTAGGGGTTTAGGGTTTCTTGGAGGTTCATGGGTAGTTATAAGTAGGGTCCAGTAGGGTTATAAGTCCCCTAATATGGGATATAGCTATACTTTTCTTGCTTATAATCCCGCTTATGACTACCCGTGAACCTCCGAGCAGGGCCAGGGTTTATAGGATTTGGGTTTAGGGTTTAGGATCAGGGTCGAGCCTGTAAAAGCAGCTGATCCAAGATTAAAACACACCAGAACCCCTCGCCACTACACATCTCCTTGTAGCTGTGCAGAGTTGGGCACTCGTTGATCAGGGGCTCGTCGGCTCAAGCTGGGGTCGCTAGAAAGCGTTTACGGCTGCAGACAAATCAGCCGCGTTTGTACCCAAAGGCGCAAAATAGGCCACAAAGCCCAAATGCCTGATGAAGTTTGGCCTTGAGCTCGAAAGCCTCAACAAATATGGGCCCCTCGAGCCGGCAGCAAGGGCAGGCCTCAATCCTTAATCCCATACCAAGAACTTGCCGAATTTAGGGATAAGGGTTTGTAGGGTTTAAGGTTAAGGGTCTTTTTGCGACGATGCATGAGTCCCAAGACGCACTCATAAATTCGATCCTGCAAACCTATAGAAAAAAGGTTAAGGGTTTTGGGGTTTTCTCTTGGCCAGCAGATTCTCCCCTGAAGCCCAAGCACAGAGACTCGAGCCAGGAGCTGCTAAAAGACATGGACCCAAAGCAGCTGAAGGCTCGACTTCGGATCCTTACTTAAAGGGTCATGGGACGTAGGAACTGGGGTTCTTCTCAGGGTAACTATACTTATAGCCCAAATGTGGGTATTTTTTCCTTACTTACGAAGTCCCATGATCCTCCAAGTATAAGCTCTAGCCGTGACCCTCAACTTTAGGGTCGGGTTCAGGGTTTAAACCCTAGAGCTTGAAAATACCCTACTACTGAACTTTGAAGGGTTAAACTGAATCTTGGGGCTGCATGCTTCTTCGCGCTCGGTTCTGGAACCACATACATACATTGATGAAGCTTTGATTCGGAATGCAGATACACATTGACATGGACGAACATATGCAAATACCGTGCTTCGTTTCTCTAGAACACGAAAATATCATGAGTTGATGACAAAGGCAACAATCCAAGACGCCAGCCCGCATAAGCCTGAACCCCCAAAACCAAAGCCCTAGCCTCTAATTGCACAACGGCCTCGAGCCGACCCTCAATCATGAACTCAATTGAACCTAATCCCTCAACCCTTCAATCCAATGTTCTATCTCCATGAATTAACTTAATCCTTCGCTATATCGTTCCGGAAGGCTCCATGTCCCCATATCGTATCTACTTAGGCTACGTACTATGTAGAGACATGGAGCCTTGTGGCTTATGAAATCTGTGAGGCATTTGTTGTGCTCGACCCCAAGATCTGCCCTATTCTGGGAGCCGAGCTCCAACAACGACAACAGCGCGGTTTAGGGATTAGGGTTTGGGGTTTTAGGGACTAAGGGGCAGTGGATTCAAGCTTTTTGGTTTAGGACTTGGGTGGATGTTTGTGCTGAGGGCTTTGGGGGTCGAGGTTTTACGATTTAGGACATTCAAGGTTCCGGGTTCCGTGCAAGGTGCACTTAACACAGTTCGAAAACGACGTGGACATGCTCCAGAAGAAGGTGCAGGTCAGTCTTAGCATCGTCCTTGGCTTCCTAAGTCTATATGGTTCGTTGTCTTCCATCTGGTGTTCGACTGTGTGCATGGTAGCTTAGGAATGTTGGTGAGAGTATGTGTTGGGTATTATGTAGGAGTCTGTGGGATACTCATATTGGAAGTCCTATTTCACATAACCGCATCTTGTTCTTAGTTATTCAGCACCATTGCAGAGCAATCTGTGGAGTAGTATGGGAGTGACTTCTGATACTCCTGCGAAGAGTATACAGGGCCTTGAAGGTGTGTTGCCTTTGTATTTCGTTGTGGTTCAGAGGTGCATGCTTGTTGCAGTTGATGTGCAGGTCTGCTTACATGTGTTGCTGAAGAAGATCGGTTTTATCGCAAAGTTGTCTTCGCGATTGTTTTGTTTACACATGCAAAGCTTCGGAACTCCACCCTACCCTCACAACAAGACGTAAGGCAATTCATCAGAATCGAATCCCTGATCTCTAGGGCTTAAAGCCTATCTCAACCCTATGCTTGTATATTTCATGATGAGCTCTGAACTCTGAACTAAAAGACCCATCCATACTAAAATGTGAAAACCCGCAAGGCACCAAGTTGTTGCAGTGTGGGTTTAGGGTGCAAGGCTTATGGTTTGGACAAAAAGCCGTTGAGGTTCTGAGTTTAGGGTTTCTGGATGCTCCGGACATGATGAGCTAAATTTCTGCAAGTGTATAGTATGGTTACAGCTTGGGCCTGTGATAAGTGTAGTTGCAGCAGCAAAGCCGAATCACGCAGAGACCCCAATACTCTTTCCCGAAAGACTAAAAGGTTTGGAGTTTTAGGGTTTAGGGTTTACTAAAATGAGATTCGGCCCCTACAATTTAACAAAATAGATCTTAAGGGGTATGGGCTCTGGGGCGGTCTCTTCATGTAGAACATGCTAGGTAAGCACCCCAAAATTCTAGGGCTGTATCCCCTAAACCCTCAACCCCAAACCCCTAAACCCAAAACCATATAACCCTAAACCCTAAATCCCTAAACTAACTCTTACTAAGCCCTTGAGCAGGTTCTCGATCTAGAGGTTGCCCGTGAATGCAGGAACCCCCAGACCGGCCCCAAGCCCAGACTATTTGGGAGTTTCCGAAAATTAAGGGTACCTGAGGGTTCCTTAGGTTCCTTTGAAAGGTTGCTATTAGGGTTATTATAAGGGTTCCTTTAAAGGGCTCTATAAGGATTTACAGTTCCGAAAATTAGAGGTACCTTATTTTGGGGTCCTTAAAATAAGGATGCTACTAGTACAATCAGACTATGTCGTGTCCAAGCCCGGGATTGGGGTGTACCAGAACCCGCCAAGTACCCTTAAGAGGCATCACCACTTTGATCCGTGAGCTCTCAGGAGAGGTTGGTGGCTCCTAGGACACCTTCTGGTGGCATCCTGGGGTCACTACAACTTTATTCTCACGCTCTCAGGAGAGGGACTCGGACCACACCTTGTTGTCACCCATGGTGGAGCAGAGTATCTAGGGCTACATGGACTCTTTCCCCTCGTCCAAGAGTCCACACGAGGCCAAGGTTTGGGACCGAGGACATGTGGGTGGTTGTCAAAATTATGGTCCTTAATATAATACGGCACCTAATATTTTGGGTACCCAGAAAGGGACCGTAATTTTGACAACTACCCATGTCCCTGGCACAGAGCACCGAGGGCCCAGCCGCAGAAGTTGGACCCCGCGAAGTCGAACGTGGAAAGGGCAGAGCCGGCAACCGACCAATTGTGGAGCTTGCCCCAGAAATCGTGGAATCTTTGTAACCCCTAAGGGTCCACGTACTCATCATTGAGGACTTTTGGCCTTTTTAGGTACCAGAAACCATAAATATGGACTACTTGGACCCTTATAGGGTCTATAAACCCTACAAGCCCCGTAAATCCTTTAAACCCCAAACCCTAAACCCTAACCGAAACCCCAGACCCTAATACCCTAAACCTTATACCCAATACCCTAAACCCTAAAAGGGCACGAGGATGGTCAGAGCTGTTCCCAGCCGGTCGCCGTGTTTGACATCGCTGCTGCCACGAGTTCGAGTGTGCATATAGCAATATAGTAATATAGGGGCCTTAGTAATTACCCATACTAATTTGGGGGTTCCTCATTAATGTCATTAATTATAACTATAGTATAATGGGCTCCAAAACCCTATTCTAATTATTTAGACCCCTATGTTATAGACTTTGGTCCTAAAGTAGTTATATGGGGACTACTTTAAACCTTTCATTTTTGTTCTACCAGGGAAGCCAAAGACCAAAGTACTTCTACCAGTGTCGTAGGATGCAGAAGTAGGGATACCTTCTGTTGTAGTCCCTATACAATCATCGTCTAATACACCGCAGAATCCTTTCCTTGATTATATCAAGGCTCCGACCTAGCTTCATGGCAAGGACGCTTGTGCTGGACGACCAGAGGAACTGTAACTGAGGATCTAGGTAAGCCCTGCGCCACTATTTCTGTCGGGAGTCTCAGCAAACCAGGGATCTTATAATAGAGCCTGACCAAAACGATCCTGGCTTCCTATAAGGACTCCTATGTCAGGAACCCCTTGGGTTCCTAAACCTCATCTCACGCAGGAGATGGAGTCTGCACGGATCGCAGAGGCCCGAGGTGGCCCCGACCGCTCACAGCACCTCGCCGGCAGGGTTCAAGCATCCCTAAAGAAACAGGAAGCTCATTTCTTGCTTGCCTCGATTCCTGGGAAATTGAGGGTTAAGAGCCCACCTTGTAACATGGAACAATACCGCTTAAAGGCTCTTCCAGAATCTCAGGGATTCGCGGGTGCTGCTTGGAGTTTATTACGGTCGTGTGTCCCTGCGTCTTGGGCTTTGGAGAGGTAGCAGGCTTCCATTGATGGATGCATCGGGGGGTCCATTGCACTTACCATAGGAGTCTGAACATCTAGGAATGCTTTCCCCTTTATAATCATGCTTTGATGCACCCACAATTGAAAGCCCTACTTGGAGTGCATGGATAGTTAGACGTGGGGGTTAGAAGTAGGATACCCCAAATTAGGGGACTGGTAGCCCTGCTTATAACCACCCATGAACCTGCAAGCATGCTGACGATCAAGGCCTCTACATTAAACCCCATAAAGTTGGAAACCGGATTAAGGCCAAATAGTGCTGGGATTCCTTATACATTACTCTTAAGGACTGAGGCTGTTGGGTTTCCAACTTTTGGGCTTCTACTGTACATTATACTGAAGCTATGTCCTGAACCCCCCCCAGAGCTGATGTTGCATTGTGTGGGGATTCTGAACTCTACGGTTTAAATTTGAAAAACAAATTACCCAAAGAACAAACTGAGCCGGAGGGCTTGTCAATCCACATCAACCCCGTAAACAGCCCTGACAAAGCCCTCGATAGAACACCAGTCGGGCCGTATACTTGCTATTCTCCTGTGCCAAAGCCGTCTTGGAAACAGGAGGGCCAGAAAAGCTGCTACCTGGCAGCAGCTTCATATGTGAGTTTCTGAGACGGAGGGGACCAATATAGACTCAACGCAGCAAGATTCTCACTACGAGCACCCTTATCAAGGCACCCCTTTTCTAGAAGAAGCTTGGATAAGCAACTGGAGTTGAGAAGTTTCAACGGAGAGGTTTCGAGGTTTCCTGCAGTAAGTGCTTCCTCACCCAGGATATCAAGAAATTAGTGTGATTGCGGCAAGCCCTTACCCCCAAACCGCCGAAACCAATGCTGTACGTTTTAAGGGTCGGATGTTCGAGGGTTGACGAGATCGGGTTCAGGCTCATTTGTGCAAATTTGCAACGAGAAAGAGCGCAATCTGGACAAGCACACCGTCATAATCCACATCTTTGTTGCAGCATGACTAACACATGTTGTCGTGTCACTTGGCAGTTGCAGCTGCAATGGTAGCGATAGCAGTAGTTCTAGAGGTTGTGGTAATGGTAGTAGCAGTAGTAGCAGTAGGAGCAGTAGTAGTAGTAGCAGCAGCAGAAGTAGTAAGTTGCAGCACAGCAGTAGCGGCACCAGCAGGAGGAGTAAGAGTAGTAGCCGCCGTCGTGGTCGTCGTTGCAGTCGTCGCCATCTTATCCAAAGCCCGAAACCCACTGGTTATGAGCTCCAAAGCCCCTTATCCCCTTAACGACTTATCATCTCTTGAAAGCCTCATGGCAAAAACAGAGGCCCTGATGATACAGCAGCCCGGTGGCGATGGCCTCTCTTCAGCATCTCCGGGGTTCTTAAAGCCCGAAAAAGTGGGAGGGATCCTTGGGGGTTTAGGGTTTAAGGGTTTGCGAGTGTTAATTTTCTTGTCTACTGTTATTGATGTCTTGCATTCCTTGCCTTGCTTTGCCCATCATTACCTGCTGGGTGGTTGTGCTGGCTTGAAGTCCGTTTCCTTCAAGCTCATGATAGGTCAGACATGCTGTTTGTTGTCTTCTTTCCTTGTCCGGATCCAGCACCGTTCAGCAAGGTACCTCGAGACCCAATGACAAAGGGTTCACGCAGAGTTCCGGACGATTCAGAATTCTGGACATTGAGAATTTAACTGCCAGACAGCCCAGACCCTCAAATCTAGCTGCTTGTCTTGCTTGCTTGCTTGCTATATAAGAGCCTGACCCTGACCTAGCCACAAATCTTACAATGATCATGTAGCACCCTTACTAACCTTTAGTAACCCTACAGTCGTCCCGAGAAAGGTACTGCAATTCAGAGTCGAGGTCGCACTTGCAACAAATTTATAGGGGCTGGAATCATACCCGTCCGTGTACGATCTTGTACGATGATGTGTTAACTGTACCCCTTGTCTCCATCAACAAGGTCTGCAGGCGCACAAGAATATTTCACCCAAAATCATCATCTAATGTCAACCTAAACCCTAAACGGCTCTAAACTCCTGGTCGAGAACGGCCTTGGTGTGTGTCAGACACTGGCAGGCTTAAAAAGGAGCTCAACAAACAAACTAACCTGAGAAAAACGACAAAAGATTGCGGCCTAGGCGGGCCGGATGCTGGATCGAGAAGGTCACGGGAGGGCGAGCAGATAAAGTAGTATAGGGGCCTTAATGATTGGAATTGGGTTCCTTGAAGGGGTACTATACGGGTTCCTTTACGGGATCTATAGGGTCTTGTTGGGGCCTTAACCATTAGAATAGGGTTCCTGGTTAAAGGGGACTATGTATAAGGGGAATTATGGGGGTTCCTTTACGGGTTCTATAAGGGATCTATATAGGGGCCTTGTTTAAAGGGGACTGTAAGGGTAATTGTAAGGGCTATTATAAGGGTTTAGTATAGGGGCCTTAATCATTCGAACAGGGTTCCTGTCAAAGGGGTCTTAAAGGGTATTATAAGGGTTCCTTTAAGGGTTTTATAAGGGATCTAGATAGGGGCCTTAATCATTTTAAAAGGGTTCCTTTTCAAATGGGACTACAAGAGGTTACTATAAAGGCTATTATAAGGATTTAGTATACGGACCTTAACATTTAGAACAGGGTGTCGGGGTGTGTAGTCGTATACGTATATGAGGGCGATAAAGGGAGAAGTTTCATATGATCACTAATCATTCTAAAACCCATACAGCTCTCAAAACCCCAGATAAGCCCTTGCAAAAAGAGACATAGTTACTAGCTGTTCCGACCTGCACATTAGGGTTTTTTCACCGGTTTATCTACCCATGTGGTATATATGTTGGCCCTTAATAGTACCTCTGGAAAGCATCATCTTGATGTGTGGGTATATACTATTTGGATACATGGAGTCATGGAGGGTCGAAAACTTCGGGCTCAGGGTCGGATGTCTGAGCAAAGCTCAATAACTCGGGCAAGCTTCGTGTACGCCACATGTTGCATTGCCTCCGAATTTGACGCTGCAGTCGCTAGGTGTTGCTACAGGTAGCAGTTTGCGGGCGTTTGAGGGCTTGGGCTTGGAAATAGCAGAGCAGAACTTTGTGGGCTATTGCTGCCTCGCAACATGGGAAACCCGACATGCAGATTCAAAAGCCTCGGCTTTGAAAGGCACCAGCTTGTAGAGAAGCTTGCCAACTTATGCAAATCACAAGTCTTAAAGCCTTTACGGGTTACCCAAAACCCTAGCCTGCCAGCCCTGCTATAGAGGCCAAAAGAACTACGCCCAGAGCGACAAGGCCCCGTCGCGCCATGTGCATTCAGCTCAGGCGCCATGCCCCCATGTACGGCGCAGCTCCGAGCACAGTCTCGGCTTACTTCGGCTGGCACAAATTCCTGACGAATGCCCACGACGACCTGGAGAAATAGTGTGAAAGAGAAGGAGCGGCGATTATAAACCATATTAGGGCACCATTATATAACAACTTTATAGCTACCCATGAACCTCCAAGTAGCCTGCAGGCCCTACCCTGATTTGTCCAAGTACCTAATACCGGGAAGGAACTCGCTGGTCGCGGATCCGCGCCTCTTGTCCGAAGACCTCAGTCAGGGTTCAAAGTTGGGGGCTTGGGGTTTAGGGCTTAAGGTTTAGGGTTTACCTACACGCCACAAAGTATGTGAAATAAATAAACGACTATTTGTCTACATACTTGTGGGGTCGAGGTAGGGTTCAAAGTGTTTCGGGTTTGTAAGTAGGGGCCTGAGTCACTACAGTCGGGATCAAAAGGGTCTTTAAGACTAAAAAGGGGTCTGGAGGCCTATAAAGGGTCTGCTAGACTACAAGCGGATCTATAAGACTATAAGGGATCTGTAAGAGGTTTCGTAAAATATTGGCCATAATGATTCGAATATGGTTTTTGGGATTGTACTACAGTTGCTCTTAGGGAACCCTGGGGGTAGCATTATTTCTTGTTGCAAACCCCAAGATTAAAGACTTAGAGTGTTAAGGTTTAGTGTCAAGGGTCTTTGGGTTTCGGGTTTAGGTTGCCGGTGAGGCAGAAGGGTTTTGGGGTTTAAGTTAATCAACAGACAGATCGACGAATCTTTCTTGAAGGGGCTTTGAGTATTAGGCACAGGGCTCGTATAGCTGACCATCCTGTTGGAGTTTAGGGGAGCCCTGGGCCCTAAACAGCCCTAAACGCGAAAGCCCAACCTCCAAGCCATAATCTACAGCCTAAACCTTAGGCTTGGAGACTTTGGCATGCTCAGGCTGTGGGGGGGCCCTAGGTGTTGGGGGCCCTAGGTGCAGCGCTCGAGGTTGCAAGGTTTTGAACCTTGGGGTTTCCACCCTAAGGTTTGGGGTTTAGTTATGGTTTAAGTTTAGGGCTCGGGGTCTGGTGCATGTAGTGCTTTAGGCCTCAGAGTTTCAAGTATGCCAAGACGGCCTCCGGACTCGGATTTTCTGGGGCATAGGGTATGTTGCACACAGCTGGACGTCCCACAAGGAAATTGTTAGTTCGTTCGAATCCCTGGAGCCTAGACCCCTCAAAAACCTTAACCCCGAAGTTCTTTCAGGCACTGAAGCCAAACCCATTGAATCGGTTGAGGCGCCGAAGCCAACAAGAACGGAAGGTGCCCTTCAGGGTTCGGGGTTGAGGCTTGAGTGATTAATGCTGTGGGATTTGTTTTCGTGGTTGCCAGCTTCGTGTTGTGGGGAGTATTTCGCAGGGCAGCATTAGACTCTTGCTCGGTGCCTTTGCGGTCATTGTGGTATGCCGCTACGTATCAAGCGGTATGTGATCCTTTCTGATTGCGCTAAATTGAATGCGTGAATTGACATCATCTGGGATAGTCTCTAAAAGTCGCACTCATCTCTTGCGGTACTGGGCATCCCTAAAACCTCCAACGCAAAACCTCTGCATATTGCATTGGGTTTCAGTTTGTGGCCGCGAAGAAGCGAGGTCTAACGTTACGAGAGTTCCGGGTGCAGGCCGAAGCTTATACCCTGACACCTCAAACCCGCGAAGTTGTTCAGAAAGCCCGAACACGCAAGGAGCTGAAAGCTTACAGTTCTGCAGACGGCTGTTTCTCTGCTTTGCCCGGCTAATATATTCAACACATTTCCTCCGATTCTCGGGGCCTGGGGTGCGCGGCGCCGCTCCCAACTAGCCCCGAAACCGTATAATTCCATCGATGCCCGTCAGGCTAAGGCTTGCTGGCTTCATGTTTCGATGACCGCTGCTACTGCTCGCACTGGTAAAAGTTGCCGTAGTAACAGCGGTGGTGGTAGCCTTCGTCGTCTCCATAGTCCTCGTGGTCGTCTTCCTTGCTGTTTTAATCAATATGCCGGCTCTGGCCAGCCTTAAGCATCCTCCGGAGACGTAAGTTTTCTGCAGCCGCTGCTGCATCAATAGTGCTGCGAGTCTGATAGCTGCGTCGTTGGCTTCTACCATCTTCCATCTTCTTCTCTTCAAATTTTGGAGCCCGTCAGGGCATCACCAGCTGAACTTCGTGGCTCGACAGACGAATTTATGGGTGGGCATCTAGAGGATTTTAGATCGCCGTGGTTGAGGGTCTAGGGAGTCTAGGGCTTCGGGTTTTAGTGCATGGGGATGGGGGTGTATGGGGTGGGGTGGGGCGGCAGGGGGGGTGTCGATTTGACTTTCAATTGTGGTTCCCTCAAAACCTAAACCGTCATTGTCATTGACCATCCTCGTCATTGAAGTTGCTCCGTTCAAGGGTGCAGCGAGGCTGCGAAGACCTTCGCAGACCCAGAGGTGTGCCCACGGGTTCAATGCCAGCCTGAGCATGCTAAGAGTGCTGCACCCTGAAACCGATCAGAGAGTTTCAGAAATAGGGCACCGGGTCCTGATCATCATGATCTTTCTTAAACCCAAACCCCCAGACCCTACCGCCCCCCCTCAAAACAAACAGCAGCCATCACAAATAATGAAAACGAGCTTAATAATCCCACAGAAAGCCAAAGACCCTACAGTAGAAGCCCAAAAGTTGGAAACCCAATAGCTTCGATCCTTAAGAGTACTGTATAGGGGATCCCAGCACTATTTGGCCTTAATCCGGTTTCCAACTTTATGGGGTTTACTGTAAACAATTCCTGGAGAGTCGGTCTTCGGCTTTGGGATCGTATCCTGAAGCGGAGGTGGCTCAAAGGGTGGGTACTAAAGACTACCTGCGGGAACCCGCGGAAACCTAGAGAGATTTTGGGGTTGCTAGGTCATGCACCTACCTACGGAGCCCCTCCCATAAGGATCTTATAGCGATCCGAGAGCTTTGAAATAGTTACAAATCGTAATATCCTCTTGGAACAGACCTGCGAAACGACGACCACTACGTACGACGACCAGGGCGATCACGACCACCAGGAGACAACCAGGAGACCCAAGGAGAGAACCAGAGATTACGAGCACACCGCGGGCAGACTCCCCCAAGGTACCCAGAGCCTCCAAAACCCCTTAATTAAGGAATATACCTTAAATCATATTAGGGATGCTATCATAATCTAAGGTATATTCCTTGATTAAGGGGTTTTGGAGGCTCTGGGTACGGGCAGGGTACACGTGGGGTTTTGGAGTCCTGAGTACAGAGCGGTTTTTCTGTCTGTCTGTCTGTCTGTCTACCCTGTCTTTATGTACTTAGGTAAGTAGGTATGTGTGTATGCTAGATATATGCATGTCAGTTTTTATGTATGTCTTCACACAGAACATGAACCTTGTATTTGAAATTTGAGACTTTTCTGTAGAATTTAGGTCGACGACTTCTTTCCGGTGACGTGCCGCCGCCCTCGAAGATGCTTTCAGCTTTGGAGGAGCAGGCCGGGTTTCGGGGTCTGAGGGTTGAGGGTGTAGGGCTTAGGATTTATGGCTCAAGGTTTAGGGTGACCGTAGCAGGGAGATGCTTCGGTTCGAAAAGTTGCACTTCGGCTTCGGAACCCTAAGGGTCCATGTACCCAAATAGTATATACTTTGGCCTTAAAGTACTCCCTATATAGGTACATTGGGCCCAAAGTATATACTATTTGGGTACATGGACCCTTAGGGGAAGTGTTCGAAATTGACGGCGGAGTTGGGGACATGCAGTATCATCGGCTCCCGGTTTCCAGTTGTAGAGTTTGGCGGCTTGAGCTGTTTATGTGTGTTTCAGGTCTTGTTTCGGGTCTGACAGATTTTCACAAGATCGGTGATTTTTTGAATTCCGCAGGGTCCCAGTACATACTTACTTCTTAATTATGTGTTTTTTGCCAGCCGTATTTCTATTCGACAAGCCGTAAGGCGTGAGGTAGTGAACAGAGCACCCCCAAACCCCGAACCCTACACATAGATAGTCTCAAGTTAGGGACCCAAAAAGCACATAAGCATAAGCATTTTACGGGGATATCCCTGCCTTATTGGGCTTCTTTATAAGGGGGTTTATATGAGATATCCCTATCGTATTTTTTGCTTATGTGCTTTTTTGGGCCCTATCAAGGAAGCAGCAGGCCTTTGGCTTTCGGGGAAAGGATGTGGCCTAGGGCCCAATGCTTGCTTAAGCTTTAGGCCTGCGGGTTAAAGGTTTCGGGTTTAGGCCGCCGGGTTCAGTTTAGTGTTTTTTTTTAGGGTTTGCAGAGGTCTGGGGGAGGCGCTTACGAGACACTCTAGTTGGTGGTAGTCAGAGGCAGTAGTGCGTTAGGGCTGGGCGTCGACGACAGTACGTATCTCTTCAGTAGTTTGAGTGGTGAAGGTAACATCATTCAGAGTGCCCGCTATCGATCTAGACTTCGATATATCATATTCCACACGCTCCTGATTCAAGAAATCACACTGCAGAAGTCGAACAAAGAAGCCATGCATGGAACATGTCAGTCAACTTCGGCTTGACTGGTGCGCATGTCAGGTACCTGCTGCCAAGCAGGCTTGTCCGCAGCTGGGTGAAGTGTGAGAGAGATCGGGATCCCGTTGTTTTGGAGTTGGCGAAATTCCCTTTTCGGGCTCACAGGCATTCAGTACTCTGGGCGGTCTGGCATTGTAGCTGCGCCGCTTAAGGTTTTGTGGGGTGCAGAGTTCGAAGTCTGAAAAGTTGTGGGGTGTTGTTTTTGGGCTTTGTGCTGGGTCGCGGTAGCGCAGCCGCCATGTATACTGTATACATCATCACTTCACCTCGACAGAGCACAACAAGGGCAGCCTTTCTTCATGCACCCGTCCGAGGGTACAGGCTAGTGTTTAGGCCACTTCGGGAGGCCATATGGGAGTTTCCGAGAATTAGGGCGTACCTTATTTTGGGGTCCTTCTAATAAGGATCCGACTATTTAGGGTCCTAGATTCGGGTTCCCTATTTTCGGAAACTCCCATATGTTTCAATAGTTTTGCTCGAGAAGGCTGCTTCTTTGAGAAGGTTGAGCGGTGGTGCTTTGCTGTTCCCTTGGGCTCCAGTCACTTAAATAGTTGGTTAATGGTTACATATTATATGGTAACGGGCCTACTATTCAAGTAACTGGAGCCATATGAGTTACCAGGAGTACCACGGAAGGTATGCACTCTCAAGCTCCTCCGAAGCCACAGTCGGTGCAGCAGTTGCCCAAGAAGTGCTTGAAGCCTGGCTTCACAAAGGGGCCTTATAATTACCTATACCTATACTACTTTCGGG
Organism: Symbiodinium sp. clade A Y106; assembly: GCA_003297005.1. NCBI lineage: Eukaryota > Dinophyceae > Suessiales > Symbiodiniaceae > Symbiodinium > Symbiodinium sp. clade A. The sequence continues at coordinate 24,874 of BGNK01003640.1, forward strand.
GCTCCTTATCATAATTATAGTATAACGGGCCCCGAATCCCGATTCTAATTATTAAGGCCCCTATATTGGCCATCTCCGCAACGGGAGTTTGCCCATACGGCAGCCAGAAAGGGTGGGGGATTTGACCCCAAAGCCCATACTCTGAGCCAGAAGCTAGAAACCGGAGTTTCGTGGGCGAGCCTGAAAGAAACAGTCGAGTGTAAACAATAGGATCCCTCTACTAAGCACCGCTGAACAAGTGTCCCGGAATCCTAAGAAAGTCCCATGTCTGTGCATTCAGTCGGTGTGGTGCTCTGAACACGGGCCCGAAGTCGCACAGGCTGAAGAGTAAGTGGAGGGATTACCCAGTAAGCAGCACGCTATGTTCCTTTATTGCTATTTCTTTCTCAAGAGTGAAAAGTTGGAAGGAGGAAAGAACAGATTTCTGAGGAACCACCGGGACATAGTAGTATTCGAAACAAAAAGGCAAGACTCTAAGCCTCAAGCCCCTCAATGGCTAGAACCTCGAGCCACACGTATCCCAACCAACTAAACCTTAAACCCTAAACTAAACCCTAGCTTAGATTGAGAGGGACTTACTTGAGAATTCAAATCCCAAATCCCGAACCCTGCCCCTCAAACCCCAAAACCCGAAACCTCAGACCCCTGAAGCCCTACACGCTAAAACCCTAAACTCCAAACCCTAAACCTGTGAGGCCGTCGCAGCCTTAGACGTCCACAAAGCCCTTTTCTTCAAGAGCGTCGAGAAGGCAAGACACGAAAGCTGGGGGTTGAGGTTGAGAGTCAGGGAGGGGTTGGTCCTCAGATGCAGTCCCTTCTTGTGGGCACCGGCCACCCCTTTTCCTGGTCGAAGGATCCCCTAAAACCCTGGACTGCAAGCCCTAAACTTGCCCAAAACAGTAAACTCGGCACCCCAGGCCATGAATCAAAGCCCAAGCACAGAGCCCTTAGCCTGTCGAGCTGCTTGCAGTTTGTCGCACTGAACCTTAACATCTCAACCATTCTCAAGCCCATAGACTCTATCAGCCCCTAAAACATGATCGAGCCACAGGCCAAAGAACTCAAGGAGAAGTATTCCTTGGACATGAAGGCGCTACGACGGTCCTTTCTGGCGGGCCAGGAAGGTTCCCAGGACTGGGTGGCTTAGGGTCGAGGGCTTTGCGCTTTTGGAAGTGCTAAGGGTTTGTTTCTGTGGTCTTGTGGGCGTGGGGCTTAGTTGTCTTTTGGGGTCGGGTTTTGGGGGTAGAAAAGCCTTGAATGGTGTGCTGAGTCTCGTTTATGCACGAGATTCGAGCCGTCAAGACTGCCCAGCCCTTCAGTTGTCTCCTAAGAGTTGGACCCTACACTTTGGAACGAAACATGGAACTACCCATGAACACTGTGTGTATCATATACGTGTTCCTATGTGTTTGTGCGGTTGTTTGGTTGGTTGGCTGTTGTGTTGTTTGTCTGCTTCTGTGTGTGTGTGTCTTTCTCTCTCTGTATATATATATATAGAGAGAGAGAGTGAGAGAATATGGTATCATCTCTGTCCATATGGGGACAGCTGGACAGAGTCCCAGGTTTCAACCCCTATAATGTAGAAAGTATCTGTTTCGGACTGTTTTTCAATCTAGATCGAACCCCATATTGTTTTGGAGCAGGCTGATATTGAACACGTAGTCGCTATCGTAAACATCACAAATACCTAGTGCCCTAAGCTGTGACAAGAAGTTCCTCAACCCGTAAGCCCGAACACGTCAACAGCAAAGCTGCAAGCACTCCAAGCCAGAAAGCACAAAGCCTGAAACCCCAGAAGCGAAACACCTTACAACAAGCACACTTGCAAGAGCCCATTGTAGGAACGCTTGAAGGAACCCTTGAAGGAGCCTTTAACGGCCCCCTTTTACCACAAAAGTTATCAAGATTGAAAGTCGTATCTTGAAGCTCAACAGGCCCTCGTCTTAGGATCCTGAGTAGGGTCCGATTAAAGGTCGACCCCCTTTCATTGACGGCCCGGACGTTATGATCCCTAGTGTAATCATATTAAGGGAGAGGGGTTTACTAATCACAGGTCCGCAGGCTCTAAGTACTGTTGATGGTCAAAATCCTGCATTACCTTGAGGACCCTAAGCTATGGGAATTATGGTATATTCCTTATAATGGGTAATGCAGGATTTTGTCCATCAACCGTAACATTAACATCCCAGTTACAACCCTCTTAAGCGAGAGGAGTTTCTTAATCAGCTCCAGCGGTCTACCTTCACTAAGGCACTAAGGGCCATGTACCCATGTAGTTTATACCTTGGTCCTAAGGTACCTATATATGGGTGGTTGTCAAACTTAGGGTTCTTTTTTGGGTCCTTATTATAATACGGCACCTGACATTGAGGGTACCCGAAAAGGGGCCATAATTTGACAACTACCCCTGTGTGTGTGTGTTTATATATGGTTATCAAGAAATACACAGATAAATATAAAAAGTATCTACATAATATATATATATATATATATATTATATAAGTGTACAACAAATAGATAAATACGTACATATATATATATATATATATATGAAATCTAAAGACCCTTAGGTAGTGGATGAAGCGACTCAGGAGGGAGCCGAGCCCGAGCCTCCGCCAGCGCCTGCGACGGCCAAAGCCGGGGCCAAGGCAACTTCGGCGAAGGCGCTTGAGTTTAGGGTTTCGGGCTTATAGGGTTTAGGGTTTAGGGTTTCGGATTCCCTTTCAGGGTTTAGGGTTTAGGATTCCCTTCAAGTTTCGGATTCCCTTTGAGGGTTTAGGCTTAGGGCTTATAGGGTTTAGGGTTCAGGATTTACGCCTTACAGGGGTTTAGGGTTTACGATTTAGGTTTAGGGTTGAGGGTTCCGTTTAAGGCTTCTTCGCAGGGTCCATTTTATGAGGGCCAGGGCTTTGGGTTGAGGGCTAAAGGTTTAACTTTTACCTATAGTCTCCATTGTAGTTCCTTTTTTTGGTTGACCAGTTTTATGGTTAGGATCCCATAATAGAGATTTTGGTTAAGCAAAAAAAGGAACTACAATGGAGACTATAGGTAGGAGGGGTTCAGAAGTCAGCCAAGAAGGTTTAGGGTTGAGGGTTCCCTTTAAGGCTCCTTTCAGGGTGCCCTTTAAAAGGGCCGGGGCTTAGGGTTAAGGTTCCTGTTCAGGGTCCCCTTTTTCAGGGCCAGGTTTCAGGTTTTATCGGGTTTTTCGGGTACAGGGTTAGGGTTCCCTTGAAGTTCCTTTTCCGGGTTTCCTTTAAGGCTTTAAGGGATCTACAAGGAGACTAGGTCATGGGGCTTAAGCTTATAGAGCCGACTTGGACATGAGCTGTTGTGGAGATTCTGGCTTGTCAAGAGTCAAAACTGCAGAATGTGATTTATGCAGGGTTTACTTCAGTAAGTGACTAGGGTACCTTACTGAATTATACAATTCTGAGGTTTTGTTCGTTGTGTCGGCTGCCTTTTATTTGACGTTTCGTAACATTTGGACAGCCTGAAACCTGTTTTGCAACGGTGTTCGCGATCCAGTAGTACTGGTCTCTGAGTACATGTTACCGATACCCCCTGGTATGTCACATGCCAACTACACGATGGTATACCCCAAACTGCGATTCGCCGGATGCATAGAGTTTAAGCGGCTTGCCGCGACGAAGGTTGGGGGCAGAAAGTAATGGAATGAGGGTTATTGAGGGCTTACGGTTTTAGGGTTTAGGGCTTGCGGTTTTAGGGTTTAGGGTTTTAGGGTTTAGGTTTTCGGGGTTTAGGGTTTAGGGTGTATGCTCGATCTTCGTCGGAGCTCTCATAGAGTTTCAGCGGCCTTGGGGGGCTGACGAGTTGGGTGAAGAGGTTCCGTGAGCCCTAAAGCAGAACCCTTTAAGCACTACAAGCCCCAAACCTGATAAGCTCATAATTACGACCTTCACCTTCAACCCAAAAGCCTTGACCCGCAATGCGAAAGTGAGGCGCAGGCAACACCCGGCGTGGCTGTGGAGAAGCGAGCGGAGGCGTCAACGACTGACCCAGCTCTACAGTCCCAGTCCTACCCAAATAAACCCATGTACTAACCTTGAACCCTAAGCCCTTAACTCCTTTAACCCTACACCCTCAAACCCAAAAAAGACAAGAAGGCCCAAAGACTTTATATGTAATTTCCAACAGGCTACGAGTCATAAGAGGTTGAAATGTACTGATTTTTCAAAGGATAGGTCTATATGCTAAAATCCTAGGTTTAGGCATAGGGCTAAGTATTTCAAGTCTGTATAAAGTACAGTACCCTGAGTCCTGCGACTCCCATAAGAACACGCATGCACACTCGAATCCCTAGAAACGGCAAAACGCCACAACCCTAGAAAAAGACGCAAACCCCTAGGGCGAAAGAAAACACCAAGAAGTTGGTCTCCCTAGTAAAAGATCCCAACCGCTAAAGAGAAAAGGGGGCATACTAAAGGGGCCTAAAAACTACCCATACTATTTTGGGGGTTCCTTATTATAAGTATAGTATAATATTCCCCAAAACCCTATTCCAAACATTAAGGCCCCTACATCATATACCCCAGTTAAAGATCCCTTATAGTAACCCTTGTATAGACCCCTTTGAAAGAGAACCCTATTCTAATTATTAAGGCCCCTGTATTACCCAAAAAAGGAAGCAGCGTTTTCTCTGCGATGCCCCCTGAGAGCCCAATACACCTTAATTACGGAATATACCTTAAATCAAAATATTAAGTCCTCTACAAAAATAATTAAGGTATATTCCTTAATTAAGGAATATGCCTTAAATCATAATATTAAGTCCTCTATAATTTAAGGTATATTCCTGAATTAAGGGGCATAGACCCCTTTAAAAGAGATCCCTATTCTACTTATTGAGGCCCCTATATTGCCCCCCCAAAAAAATATTAAGGTGTATTGAGCTCTCTGGGTCCAGGCGACCGGAGCCGCAGGGGAGTCGCCGCGGCGTCGAAGATCCTCCAGGGCCCAGGCCCGGGGTGACTCCTTGAAAAAGGAAGGGTTCAGAGTTCCGGGTTTAGGGTTTAGGATTTAGGGTTTAGGGTTAGGGTGTAGGGTTTAGGATTTAGGGTTTACTTAGGGTTTAGGGTGGGTTTAGGGGTTTAGGGCCTTAAAAATCATATTCCCGATGTTTGAATACAATTATACTCCCCATCATCTACCCCGATACCCCAGAATAAACCCCAAATGGACAAAGGTAGTCTCTAATGATTCATAAGTAAGATACTCGCAAAGGGCTGCAAAGGGTGTCCCCAGACTGTCGCTCACCGACGACCACCACCACAAGAACCAAGGAACATGCAGGGGCTTAGGGCTTTGGTATTAGGGTTTGCTGGTGTGAATGAGTGGTGTTTGGGATTCTTACGGTTGGCGACTGGCAGGACTTTAGGGTTTGGGTTATGGGATTCGGGGTGAAAGGCAAAGAGAAGATAGAAGCAGAAACCCACTTTGCATTGAGTTGAAGTCCCTTGTCTTGACTATGGACCTGACAGAGTGTAAGACCGGCGCAGCATCACCTATTGTAGGGGCCTAATAATTACCTATACTATTTTGGGGGTTCCTTATTATAAGTATAGTATAATGGGCCCCAAAGCCCTATTCTAATTATTAAGGCCCCTATACTATCAGCTGCACACTTCCCCGTAGACTTGCCGCGAGTCCGTCAGTCCCACAAGGAAGTTGATCATGGTGCCTATCCATAGGCTCCACGGTAGTTCTTTTTTGGGATTCTATTTAGAATCCTATAAGGTCATCCCAAAAAGGAACTACTATGGAGCCTATGGGTATGTAGCCTCGCACATGCCATTTTGAAGATTCGATGACTGCGTACTGCCCCTTATCATGCAATGGAGCATGCCGCATCGTGCCAAGAGCGTGCTGCCAACGGCCCATCCTTCAGGGATGTTGCCTGGTTTGTGTTTTCGCATACGTGGCCCATCATGCTGGGAGTCGTTGCTGCTAAGTTTTAGCTCGCGCTGTTCCAAGCTGCCTATGCTTAGGGACATGTTTGGAGTAACAGAATGACACTCGACTGCTCGAGCTCTTTGCTGCATTGTTAGTTTTGTCCATGTATTTTGGCCTTGGACGTGCTTCAATTGTACTACTCACTGGCAGTCATGGCGGTGATCCTTGTTCTCGCGATTGCAGCGCAGCCGCCGGCCTTTTGTTTCGCTGTGTTCCTTGCAGCTTTTCCCGTGCTCTGCAAGCTCCACTTGGGCCATGTGCAAGACTCAATGGTGGTATGTTTGCCAATACCGCCTGGTGAAGTGGTGGGCTTGAATGTGTACATGTGTCCTCTTTTTGGTGGGCTATTGCTGAAGGGATTGACGGACATTTTCTCCAGTCGGTGGCAGAACCCTGATGCCGCATTCAGCATAAATCGAAGGGATACCCCATTCCGTGCGGTGGACGTTTGGCTGATGTTTCGACTGCGGGACCTTTACTCGGACTTCGCTGCCCTCTTGACAATGATCGGCAGCGTGAACCTGGGGTTCCAGATTTGTTGGGCCTTGACATGCATCCCATCTGCAGCTCTAGTGGTTGCAGTTGCCGCATGCCCTGTGTCCGAAGAAATGATGTGGGCTTGTTCAGCAGTCTCATGACGAACAGTGTGAGCGTCATCGTGTCGTTTCGGCTTGTTGTGCAAGCACCTAGCGACATGTCATCCTGTAGCCACCATTCTCCTTGAAGAGATGGCTCGCGCAAGAGGAAAATGACGAGAACGAGGTCGAAGATCTGGTGAACGCAGAAGAGATGGAAGACGTCGGAGGCGAAGACCATGGCCTGTCACTGTTGGCAACGGCCGAAGAGCAGCGTGCCAATCCACGAAAGACAGACGATCTCCAGCAACCTAAACATGGATTTGTTGAGCGGTTTGCCAGAAGACTTGGAGGCATTTGCAGAAGTAGGCAAGCTTCATCCCGGAGCGAGCGCATTTCAACCTCCAAGCAACGTCCAAGCTGCTGTTCCATTTATTAACATTTTGCGGCCAACTACCTGACGTTCTACGGCACCCTGTTGAATCCGTGCCAGAATTGGCAGCGAGCAATCCCTGGTAGACCCAAAAAAGGGCCGGTTCAGGAGGTTCGCGACTGCAAGTTTGTTGCGGTGACTGTCGTTTCACCTGCACTGCGTAGAGCTTCGTCAAAGCACAGGGTAGGACTGGATGCTGGTAAAACAGTCCCCAAATCCTACCAGAGGCCTTCGATCGTTATAGTCCCCAGGATGATGTGCTCATATGGGAGTTTCCGACAATAGGGGACCCCAATACAGTACCTTAAATCGTAGGACCCGTATTATATTGACACCAAAATACGGTACCCCTAATTTTCGGAAACTCCGATTTGGGTTCCATCGTGCTCGAGACTCATAAACGCGAAACCCGCGCGGGGCTGCTTGGACACGCGCCCACCCCACAACAACGAACGAAATCGACTTTACTATAGGGGCCTAAATCATTACCTATACTATTTTTGGGGGTGAGGTTCCTTGCAGTTATAGTATAGCCCCAAAACCGTATTCTATAGATAATCATTATAAGGCCCCTATATTATTCTTTCCGTGCGGCCTCTGTCAATCGGAGTTGACCCAACCCAAGAAGCTTTAATACACCCTATAAAGCCCAAATTGAGTGACAGGTCCGTCCTCCCCCTGGCACAGCCGTGCGCCCCTCCTCGCATACGACGGCCGAGCCAGCAGCAGTGGCGCCAGCAGCGCAGGTGGCCGTGAAGTTTGAGAGGTATTCAGGGTTTCCAATATATAGGGGCCTTAATACTTACCTAGATTTTTTGGGGGGTTCCTTACTATAAATATGGTATAATGGGTTTAAGACCTAAAACCCCTAATTATATTATTCAGGGTTTTTAGTGTGTTTCAGTAGTTTTGGACGAGGGTTTTTGTAGTTATTGAAGATTGTTGTGTGGCGAGCTCAAATATGAAACTATCTGCTGCTGCGGCCGAGCTGTGTTCCTAGGATGGATGTATGACTCCAGAGATGTGTTTGAATCCTTAGGCCGTTTCACATGTTTTGTTTTGCATACTTCTTCTCCCGGCCCTAAAACCAGACCCTCAGCTCACACCCTGAGCCCCACACACATCCCTGAGGTAGCCAACTCTAGACCTCCAACCCTCAGGCACTAAGTGCATAAGCCCCCAAAAGCCCGAGGCCCTAAACCCTCATAATTACGAAACCCTAAACCCTAAACATGAAACCCTAAGCCCTATCACCCAAAAGAGGAAAACGAAAAGATTGGAACCAGGGAGGATTTTGTCGGGCATTCCCGAGACTTGCTATAATTTAGCTGCCGTAGTACTTACCTATACTATTTTGGGGGTTCCTGATTACAATTATAGTATAATGGGCCCCATTGTAATTATTAACGCCCTTACAGTACATGGCTTGCTTGTAGGACATGAAGATCCTGAGTTCCTGTTGACCGTAACCCTCAACGTTGCAAAGTCTCAAGCTCCGACTGAGCCACAGACCCCATGTCATCCTAAAGCCGAGCCTTCTTAGCATCGCAAGCCCCCGGTGGCTTCTGCCTCAGCCTCAATTCCACACCGATTCAGCAACTTAGTGCACATGTACCCGGGCGTCCAGGCTTAGATGCATAGTATGAGGCTGGAGCCCGGCCCCAACCTCAATATTTTGAGAGAAGCTGCAGTAATACCGGCAGCAATTCCGGAACCTTGAGCTGAAAGCCTCAGCCAGGGTTTTCATCGCCAAACCCGCAGCCTTACACTTAATTTTTAAACTTGCGCCCCAAACCCGAAGCTCTTGCATGACTTCAGCATCACAATCGTTGGTCAGTCTGTATCTACACAAAGAGCATCAAAGAACCAAAAACTTGAAATTTTAAATAAATGACAAAGAAGGCAGAGCCCAATCCCCATTCAAAAAGGCCTTCACATAAAGCCCTAGAAGACCTGAGAACAAAACTATCAAATATATTTAAAACCACATTCTCAATCCTATGCAACCCTACAAAATTCCGTACCCCAAAGCCCGAAACCCTCAACAAAGCCCATCTAAGCCCCACACTTTCAACTAAGGGTTTAGGGCTTCGGCTCCCGGCTGTCTTGGGCTCTCGGGTTGTCAGGTCCCCTAAACCTAAACCCTAAACCGAGGTCACTCCCACGGAGCCTTCCGCGACCAACGCGAGGCCGCGGGAGACGGAGCAATCGGAGCTGGCGCGTGTCTCAGCCGGGAGCCGGAACTGTTCATCTTAAAGGGATTAATTAGGGTTTAGGCGCTACACTTTAGGGATTGGGGTTTAGGGATTATAGGGTTTGGGGATTAGGGTTTAGGGATTACAGAGATTAGGGTTTAGGGTTCAGGGTTTAGGGGTTTAGAGATTAGGGTTTAGGGTTTAGGGATTGGGGTGTAGGGATTTGGGATTAGGGGTAAGGGTTTAAGGATTAGGGTTTAGGTTTTGGGGGTTTTCGTTGTTGATCTTGTTTTGGGTGGTTTCTAGGGCTCCAGGGTTTTATTCAAGCTTTGCTGTTTGGGGTCTTAGGGCTGTTGGGAGTTAGGGCTTATATAAGTTTTCGAACATAGCTTTCTAAACGCTACGAGTTCAAGGGCTCGATCAGGGCCTTACCTTGCCTCTCAGAAATTTCCCGGCCGGAAACCCCAAACCCTTTAGCCTAGTGGCCTGCTGAAGCGCCAATACCCTTAACACCAAAAACCCTGAACCCCAAAATTCGGAAACCGCCCATTGCGGTTGGGATGTAGCAAGCTTGTGGTGCGAACCGTAAACCTGGAACCCTTATGGGTTCAACCTTGCCTGCCTCGGTAGCCTTTTCGGGCCCAAAGGATGTGTGAGCCTGTCATCCTCGGCTAAGGCCCCAACGAATGACTTAAAGCATAAGCGTTTTTATGCACGATGCAGCTCAGCTGGCCTTTGTACATGCCGAGAGTAAACCGTGCCTGTAGGGTTTAGCATTGATCCCAAGGTTTTCGGGATTCGGCTCAAACCCAACACCCTAAACCCTAAACCCAAAACCCTAAACCTTACTGGTATTACGTCCACTGGCCCCGGAACCCACCCCAAGCCCTGAGACCCGGAACCCCAAACCTCCAGCCCCAAAAAGGCTTACTCTCCAGAAAACACCAGCCTCAAAGGATTAAAAGGCCCCGAATAGAACCCGAAGCTCCCAAGAATCCCAAACCCTAAACTCTATAACCCCAAGGGTCCAAAGGACCCAATAATTGGGTACTCGGTTTTAGGATAGTAGTTATGTAGGTTAGGATTTTGGAGAGTGTATGATTATTAGGTACTTGGACCCTTGGGGTAATAGCTACAAGAGGCTTGCTACACCTAAAACCACAAGGCATTGCCTCTCAAACTCTTGCAATCCCTGAAGCCATGTTCGCTGGCTGTACGGTGCACCTGCTGCCTGGGCGGGGGATGACACGCGTCCGGCAGAACGTGCTTCGAGGCGTTCGGTTTGCTTAACTGGGTATGTACAGGGTTTAGGAGTTTTTGTGCTAGAACGACTTAGAGTTTAAGCTGAGGCTGTACGTTCTCGTGTTGCTTATGCCAGTCAAGTCCTACGTGTTCAAGACAAACAGCATCATTGAACGCTGGCTTGTGTGCCTGGCATATGTGGCAGGTAGCAGTGCTTTCTGCCCTGATGTGACTGGTTGTACTGCCAGATCTTGACCCTCCCAAGCCCTAAACTGCTGACGCAAATACATCCTATAAATCCCTGTTTTGACGTGTGTGGTGCCAGGCATTGTTCGCGATCACGGTGGGGTGGTTGCCGAGGCCTTGTGGACTTGTAAGTGTCAAGGAAGCTCTTCCTATGCAATGTAGGGTCTAAATACTTAGTACTCCCATTCCCTAGCCTTAGTGTTGCTTATTATGGTTACGTACAACAAAAAGCCTCAAGACCTTTTCGAATTCTTAAGGCACCGAACTTGGAGCCGTTCGCTTTCAGGTTGAAGCTGCGGGTGAGTGTCCCCACCTGTTTCATTGCCGCTCGTAGGTGTATTGAAAATTCGTATATTTGTTGGTCATTATCTGAGAGGTATCAGCCTTCTGTATGCTATTACTGTTACTATACTATCACGACGACCTAAAGCCTTCCAACCCGAAGTTACAATAATTTAAGTTCTAAACCCTAAGTCATTAAAAGCTTATACCCCAAAACTATAACGACTTCGCACAGCCAGGAGCTGACCGCTTCCGTGAGTCACGTCGTGGCAGCCACTGCGCCCAGTGCTGCGATGCCCGTGGAGGTTAGGTCGGTTTAGGGTTTAGGGTTTAGGGTTTCGGTTTAGGGTTCCTTTTCGGTTTCCTTATAACGGTTCCCTTTCGGTTTCCTTACGGATCCCTTTAAGGGCTCGTTTTCGCGTTCCTTTACGTAGTTCCTTGAAGGGTTCTATGAATGAGGGCTCAGGGTTTCTGGCACAGAGTCCGGGTCTCCAAAAGACTCTAAACTGAGGCCTTTTTTTGGATGCTTTGACTACTCACTGCGGGATCCTAGGCATAAACTATCACAGCGATTAGTTGAATGAAGATGCTATGGTCTAGGGTCTAGATATGTCAGAGGGCCTGAGCGAAGTAGGCAGTTAGTTATCGGAACTTGGCAAGTCCATATACAATCTCGTTTCGAAGTACGTGTGAGTGTACACCGGGGGTTTGTTCGGAGATGCTGCGACTTCGAGCAGTACGGCCGCAAGAAAGCCAAAGCCACACCATCATCAAGCTGGTTCTTCTCATTGCTCTGCGGTCTTGCATAGAAGCCGCATTCCAATGTGCCATGCTTCATGCTGTCGTGCTGTAGAGTGATCCGTGTTAGCTTTGGCCCTCCACTCTCTGCCTAAATCTGCAAGGGCCAGCCTGAAGGTCCCGAACCCTCAAACGAAGAAGCAGGCGAAGCTGGTGACTGCAGACTGGCTCAGCACCGGCCCCGGAGAGAAGTGGGGCATTTTCCGGTTCGTGGCATAGGTGCCAGATATGAACTTCTTGGTGGCAATATAGTGGCCTGAATAGTTACCTATACTATTTGGGGGTTACCTAGTATAACTATATAGTATAATGGGCCCCAAAACCCTATTTGAATTATGAAGGTCCCTATACCATGTCCGTCTGATAGGGGGGCTCTCGGCCAGGCGAAATCCCTACATAGGTGGTGGTAAAAATTAGGGTGCCTTGTTGGGTACCCTAAATAATAAGTGCGGTACCGTACTAAGGACCCAGAAAGGGACCATAATTTTGACAACCACCCACATTTTATACAACTGTTTGACTTAATGACCTCAGGTTCGAATTCCTAGCAAGTGCTGGCTTGGTTGCTTTGGGGCCTCCGGAACCACAGGAAGATGGTCGTAAGTATTTTCCCACTCAGCTTTGAAACCCCAAATTCCCAGAGAGGCCAATAGCATTTACTTTCAGCTACAATATAGTACTCAGCCCCCTAACTTTTGAGTGCCTTTCAATCCCTGCAAATAAAACTCGCTAGTAATGATACAAGATAAACAGAAAGACGAAGCACAGCCGAGGGTTTGTAGCTGAATAGCAGCCCCTCCCCTGATTCCTTGAACCCTAAACCCTACATGAATTAGGTTCCCCAGTAGTACCCTGTGGCCATGTTTTAATGGACCCCTGACTCCCTTATTGACACTAAATAGTAGGACAAAGGGTATCTTATGGCACCCTTATGTTTGAGGGGCTACTGGGGAACCTCGAAATCCACCAATTTAACCCGAATCCTAGAGCTCAACCCCCAGAGATCTTAAACTCTCTAAAATGCCAAGCTTTCTGAAGCCATAAACTCCGAAACCCGTAGGAATGATTCGAAAGTCGTAGGCTTCCAAAACCTAGAATCCAACACCCTTTTTGGTGAAGCCCTACGTTCACAAATCCTAAGCTCCAGCATCCGGGAGTCTACTTAACGTTTAGTATTTAGACTTTGAGATCATTCTATATCCGAAACTCTTCAAATGGAAAACATCCTCAATTCTGCAATCCAGAGATCTAGAAGCCTAAAATCTTAGTTCCTAAACTCCAAAATGACAGCTGCAAGGCTAATAATCTAGAAACTCAGCCCGCGAACCCTACACTCCGAAACAGCATCAGAGCCCCAAGCTAAATCCAGAAACCCAGGCCAGTCGGTGCTGAAAGGTCAGCGTCTTGAGGAAGCCAAATTCCAGGTGCCTTTGGGTGTCTTTTCGGGGTTTGGGCTTAGGGTTTAGGGAGGCTTGGGCCGGCTTGGGTTTAGGTTTTAGGCTTCAGGGGTGGGTTTAGGGATTAAGGTCGAAGGGGTTTTGGGATTAGGGAGATTTGGGGCGCAGGGTCCCTACCGTGAGGTAGTTTCTATAGGGTTCCACAAAGGTTTAGCATTTTGGGGTCAAGGGTGGAAGCAGGAGTGGTGGTCGTGGTCGTGGTCGTGGTGGTGGTGGTGGTGGTGGTGGTAGGAGTGGTGGTGGTAGTAGGAGTAGTAGTAGTAGTAGTAGTAGTAGTAGTAGTAGTAGTAGTTATTAGTAGAAGAGTAGGTAGCAGCAGTACTAGAGCGGTAGGAGAAGCCAGTCATCCCCACAAGCGCCATCCTTAACCGAAGAGAAGCGCGGCCGGAGCCAAAAATGAGTCATTCAATTGTTGGTGCCGGCTTTGAATCCCAATTCCTTTGACTGCAAAGGTTCAAACACCTTACGTTCCAAACAGAAGGTGTGTTCGCCGGCGCCGGCGAAGGCATCCGACCCTATGTCTCCGAAGCGAGCGGCGGCTCCTGCGTCCCAGGCCTGGATACGATTCTGTAAGAGCCCATTTACCTATGAAGTCGGTTATTGGAGTATAGGAACTACAGGTATGTCTAGGGTTTAAGGAACAGCAGCCCGCTATGTAGGTAGCTGGGACGGCTTGGGAGTTTGATTTGTTTCACTTTCCTGGCTTGTATAAGCTAGTTTAACCTATATAGGCTTGACAACTGCTCTAAGTTTTGATGACTGGTGGGTTGTCAGGAATTCGGGTTCGGGGTGAGTATTTGTGTTCAGTTCGTGGTGAGCTTGAGAGGGTACTGGAGGGATACCAAGGCATGGGAGGATGTCTAGGTGTTGAATGCAAGGCTTTAAAGTGTAAGGTTGCAGCAATTGTCCGTTGTCGGTGTTTAGGGTTTAGGGCAATTTATTCTTCCTGTGGTTAACTTTGCAGTAGGTTAACGAAGTCATGTTACTTACGTCATTAAGTAAGGTTTAAAGTTTCCTTACCCTACGTTTCTGACAGTGTTCTTTAACAACAGGTCTCTGCGCCCTACAGGTAGGATTCAGGGTAACCACCCTGAGACCCTAGACCTCTAATACAGCTTTAACCTAGAGGGTCATACCCTACCCCTTTTTTAGGTTACCTAGTTTTATGGTTAGGATCTCCTATATAGAAAAGTAGGTACCTTAAAAAAGGGGTAGGGTATGATCCTATAGGTATAGTCTAAATCTCCGAAGCCCTTATCTCATCAGGCCTGGATTGCCCAAGAATTCTAACCTCTGAGACACCTGAGGACCTTGGAGGACTTGCGAAGTTTCTTAGCTGGACAGGACAAACCCCGGACTGGCAAACTCCATAACCTTCAGTCGATAATCGGAGTACACGTTATTATCCTTGAGCTGCAAACTAGGTCAGCCGTCTTATACATCTTCGTCGTCGGGCCCCAAAGCCTGAACATATTAGTCCTTAGATTTCTGACAGGAGTCGCCAAAAGCGAGCTCCCATGCCTCCAAAGAAGAGGCCATCGAGGTGGGCTGGGATTTGTGAATTTAGGGTTTCGGGCTTGGCGTCCAAGTTTAGTGTGCAGGGTGTTGGGCCTTACTATAGGGGCCTTAATAATTACGTATACTATTTTGAGGGCTGCCTTATTATGATTCTAGTTTCCCAGGCCCCCAGACCCTATTCTAATTATCAAGACCCCTATATCAGGCTTTCGTGGTTTACTGTTCAGGGTGCTGGAGTATAGGGTTTAGGGTTTCTTTGAGCTCTAAACACGACCCAACCTGCAGACCCTGAACCTGAACCCAACCTTTCAACCCTGGCCTTGCCATGTCTAGACTTTATAGCCCTAAGGGTCCAAGTACCTAATTATCATATACTCTAGTAACCTACATAACTACTATCCTAAACCCAAATACCTAATTATTGGATCCTTTGGACCCTTGGGGTAGGGATTCTACAAAGAAATGGGTCATGAAAGGCCGAGGTACGACCGAGACACATAAACCCGAAGCCCTAAGCTGAAAACCCCCAAAGCAACAACCCCCAGCTCCCGAAAACCCCCACCCCCCCCAGGCCGCCAAGGAGGAGTCTCCGGAGACTTTGAGCCCAAAGAGGCCGAACCTCATGGATTTTTTACTCCCTCGGAGACCATGTGGATGGTTCTCTAAACTAAGGTCCCTTTTGCGGAACAACAAAACTAATAACGCGCCCTTATAAAGATGACCCTAAAAGGGACCCGAATTTACAGAACTACCCATGTACCTAAGCGTAGTGCTGTTTGGAATTATGCCTTTTACCCATTATGATAACACTCCAAAGAAGTGTTAAACGTTGTATTATTTATGGTTCTAAGGGCGCTTAAGATACCAGATACTTGGCCTTAACAGGGTTCCTATATAGGCACTGCAGGGCCAAAGGACTTAGGAACGAAGACTTCTTGGATGTTTTGGGGTTGGGTCTCTTGGGCTTCTCATGGTTGCTAGAAAGATTCTTGGCAAGGGCTTTTTCAGCGTTCAACAAGTGGTTTAGAATTTTGGGAGTTGGCGGTCTTTGGAGCACAAAACATGAACCCTAAACCCTACCTAGACCCCCCAACTGGCTTCTAGTGTGTATATATATATATGTATATATAGATAGAATGCCTTAAATACCCACTAGTAAGGACCATGAGGGTTCTAGTAAAGGGTAAGGGGGTTCTGGTACACTCTAAACCATCCATGTGAAGGCCAAAAGTTGGACCAGCCGCCGTGGAGCTGGATCCAGACGTGTCCAACGACGCTTTGCAGATTTAGCACAGACGGTCGGCAGGAGAGTTTTGCAGTCGTGAGGAAGGCGAAGAGTAACCCCAAGGCTCAAAATAGCCCAGAAGCCTTAAAAGTGTTTAGTCTTTGGGCCCAAAAGATTTAACAGCAAGAGTCCAGCCAGCCTTTGTGGCAGGGTTTCACACTGGAATACTACGCTGCGAGCTTGAAAGCACCGGAGGTGAACCAAACGCATAAATCATTTGCTTACTTGTCGCAGCTGTTTACCCAAGCATCTTAAGACTCTTTAGGGAGTTTACACTCCGCAGCGCTGAAGCTGATGCTTCGTTGTTCTTTCTGGCTATGCTTGGCTATCGTGTGCAGGGATGAAGGGCCCCAATTTTAGAACAATTTAGGGCTTCTAGCGCCAGGATTCTTGGTGAGGTCGAGGGTTCGGGAGCTGGAAAGCACAGCGGCCGGTAATCCCCGAACTCTCAGCCCCGTGCCCGAAACCCTGATCTCGAGACCCAAAACCCCCAAACCCTAAACCCCAAGCCGACATCCAAATTCGCAAACCCAATCTCGAAACCTTGAGACGGCCTTGAAGGCATCCATCTCTCTTCAGTGCCTGTGCCCCGAAATTCGCAAGCCCCCCCCAAAAACCAAACCCAACGGCTCAAATCAGGACCATACATAGCCTTGCAGAGTTTGGTCTTCGGGCCCACGATCCTTAAGAATCTGAGTCCTTAGTGCCCTGGGGAGAGCTCTACCAGCAGTCGATGGTTAAGGGTTTAGGGACCCTACACCCGAATCCGTAAACTCTAAACCCCAAAACCGTGCATCTAGGGTTTACGGTTCAGGGGTTTAGGGTTTCGGGTTTAGGTGCCTCTTAGGCATGAACCTAGTAATGAGTAATGACTTTACACTGCAAGCCCTTGAAGCCCTGTAATCTCAAGACCCTGGGCCCCAAGCGCTAACCCCCAACCCCACGAAAGTCTACGCATAATTCCTACACCCAAATCATGGCCCAAATCCCTAAACCCGAAACCCTACACCCAAATCATGGCCCAAATCCCTAAACCCTAAACCCTACACCCAAATCACGGCCCAAATCCCTAAACCCTAAACCCTACACCCAAATCACGGCCCAAATCCCTAAACCCTAAACCCTACACCCAAATCATGGCCCAAATCCCTAAACCCTAAACCCTACACCCAAATCATGGCCCAAATCCCTAAACCCGAAACCCTACACCCAAATCATGGCCCAAATCCCTAAACCCTAAACCCTACACCCAAATCACGGCCCAAATCCCTAAACCCTNAACCCTACACCCAAATCATGGCCCAAATCCCTAAACCCGAAACCCTACACCCAAATCATGGCCCAAATCCCTAAACCCTAAACCCTACACCCAAATCACGGCCCAAATCCCTAAACCCTGAACCCTACACCCAAATCATGGCCCAAATCCCTAAACCCTACACCCAAATCACGGCCCAAATCCCTAAACCCTAAACCCTACACCAAAATCATGGCCCAAATCCCTAAACCCTAAACCCTACACCCAAATCATGGCCCAAATCCCTAATTATAAAATGCTAGCTGCCCCTACATCCTTATCGGCTCCAGGAAGCGATTGCTAGGCAGCTGAAGGAGCTGGCAGAGGCAGGTGGGCTGCTGTATCAGTGCCATTCCTTGGGGTTCTTGATTACTTTTTCTACTGCAAATGTTCAAGATGCCCCAGGCCGTTAAGGCCCCTCAATTTAGATGTTCAGGGCTCGTGAGGCTTGATTAGGGTTGCCTTCAGCCTCTCTCATGTTTCTTGAAATGTGTTGTTTTAGTTCACAGCTTTAGGGTTTGGGGTTTGGGACTTCGGGTTGTGGGCCTTAGAGGGGTTGGGTTTAGGGTTTAGGGTTTATGCGTTCTGTCGGGCTTTCACGCTTTAGGGTTGCAGGCCGGCTTGGAGGTTCAAGAGCTTCCCCGCTTCTCTGAGCGGCTAATATAGGGGCCTAAATAATTACCCATACCATTTTTTAGGGGTTGCTTATTGTAGTTATAGTATACGTAATGGGCCCCAAAACCCTATTCTAATTACTAAGGCGCCTATATTCGACTCATACCGCGAGCCCCATAGCCTGGATCAGACATTCGGAACCTCGAAGCCCAAACCTGTGTATGCCCTGAAAACCCCATGATCAAAAGCCCGATAAGAGCCTGTTCTCATTAATAAGGCCCCTATATCTGGGAAACACTATAAAATCTGTATAGTGATCACGAAGGCCTATTCCGTGCGGGGTGATCGATGGCGCAGCTGGCAACTGGCCAAGGCTCCCCGCCTCTTCCCGGAAAACCCCAGGAAGCAGCAAGGTTTATGTAGGATTCAGAGTCTACCAGGACCCCCCAAGTATGGTCCTGAATAGACCGTAAATGGGGCATAAGAGAGGGTAGTTAGGGGGTCTAGATAAGGCTGCCAGGATCCGAAAGTTACCCGTGGCTATTGGTTCCGGGTGTGCTTCGGGCTCGGAGTCTAGGTTGCCCAAAAGTCAGTTTCACATAGCCGCCTAATCATCGGCAGGTTTGCTTAGGCATTTAGACTCGTCGGGTGTGGGTTTATAGGGTTCAGGGTATTGTCATCCGCCGGAAAGCAGGCTGCATGTTGCTCGGTTCCATCTCGGCAGGAGCGGAGGAGTGAATCAGCGGCAAAGTCTTTGATCACTCGATTTGTTCAGTTGGCGTCCCTGAACGAGCTGACGCGCTCTAAGCCGTAACATGCAAAGCCACAAGAGCCCAAACCCCAAAACGCTGAGACCCTACACCCAGTTTCCTACTTCCGCTCACGGCAGGCTTGAACATCAGCAGAACCTGTGCCCAAGTACTCGTACTTAGAGCCTTGAAACCCTCGACCCATAATTATAGAGACCCTGAAGAACTCCGTCTGACCTTGTTTGAACCCGCATATGACCTCTGAAGGAACCTTGTCTCTACGACCCCTATGACCCTTGTACTTACCCAGAGGGTCCATATACACTGGGACCTAATTCCATAATGGTAGTGTATGTGGGACCCTCTGGGTTATGCTGCGGCACTTAGAGGACCCTTGGAGATGCCTGAAGCCTCAGCCCTAAAACAAATCTCTCAGGATCAGAAGGACCTGCCTTCATGAAAGCCTCCCAAACCATAACCTGCTATGACAGTAACTACTGTTGATGGACAAAATCCTGCATGACCTTAAGGACTCTAAACTATGGGAACCATGGTATATTCCTGATAATGGGTAATGCAGGATTTTGTCCATCAACAGTAGGAGCGAGAGTAGGCCCTTCTTCCCTTTTTGAAGGTTCAGGTTCCCTTATAACCCCCTTTTAAACCAAAAAGGGAACGCTTTTTATTCCCAGGTTACTCTCCCAAAGGGTCCAAGTATCATTATGGTATATACTTTTAGGGTTTTGGGGGGTCTAAGTATATACCATAATGATACTTGGACCCTTTGGGTCTTAGGTCTAGGTAAGTCCGCCCTAACCCCGAAACCGCCCAAACTCTACTGGGATCCAGGCTCCGACGGTCGCTGAGCCAAAGGCCTGCACTCCTAAAGCCCCAGGACATCGAACTTTTACAGGGCTCTATGGAACCCTTATAGATATAGAGCCCTTATAAGACTCCGTTTGTTGAACTTTAGAGGACCCCAATAGAAACCCCTCTCTAGAATGCACAGGGGACCCCTATATGACCCTTAAAGGAACCTCTACTAATACAGGAAGTGTTACAAAGGAACCCTCAAAAGGAACCCCTTGAGAAAGGAACCCATTAATGGAAACTGCAGGCCGAGCGTTTGGTCCGTACGTGGCCCGAGCCGCTGCGCAACCCGGAGGACTCCTCAGGGTGTAGGGTTTAAAGTTCAGGCTTTATAGGGTTTAAGGTTTAGGGTTCAAAGTTTAAGCTTTGGGTTTAGGGCTTGGAAGGTCTAGTAGGGTTTAGGGTGCAGGGGCCCTAGACACCCGTGTCTTGTTGCAGATGTTTGTGCAAGTGACTATGTAGATTTTGTGTCGTGGCCTCATTTCTTGATATCGGATCCTAACCATCAAACACGTTATCGAACAAGGGCAACAGATTGTATGGGGTCGAGGTAGCTGTCCTACTAGCTGCGAGACACTGACACCATGTATCCAGGGGTCCCTCAGAAACCCTTTCAGTTTCATCATGGGTTTAGAAAACCCTAAACCCTAGGCCCTAGGAGCTCACAAAAAAAAACGCATTAAACGCTAAACCGTTCAGTCTCGGGCTTAGGTACCCTTTGTCATAGGCGAAACCAGGCGGCAGAAGCCATGAGAAGCCGAGTCATGCGAAGTCCTATTGCTCCGAGACAGCGCCGAACAATCTTTGGGGTTTATTAGGTTTCAGGGCTCAAGGTTTAGGGCCAATGCGAGGGACTTGAGGGCGAAGGTCGTCAAAACTAGCACGAGCTAGCCATGAACCCCTCCACGCTGCACCTTGAACCCTGCGATCCACATGCCGACTTAGGCCCTTACCATCATAGGGGCCCAAATCATTACCTACACCATTTTTTGGGGGTTCCTTATTATATTATATTTAGTTATAGTATTATAAGGTCCCTAAAACCCTATTCCAATTAATCATTAAGGCCCCTATATTACGCTTTTGGTGTTGGCCTTTGAGAGGACTTCGATCGCATCGCCGGGCTTGGGCCGAAGACCCGTGACAAGGTGCCGGGCAGCTTGACGATATAATCATAAACAGGGTCTTAAATATAAGACGGCGCAACCACCAGCAGCAGCAGCAGCACCACCACCGCCGCCAGCACCANCTACTACTACTACTACTACTACTACTACTACTACTACTACTACTCTTACTACTGCTACCACTACCTACTACTACTGCTACCACCACCACCACCACCGCTACATAGTACTACTCGAGCTACTGGATTGTTTCACCTCCCATGGGTCACCGGTTCATGGCGTTGCTATGTCGTTTGTTTGGGCTGATGAGTGACCACGATGACCGATCAGTCCAGGAGTGCGACCGGTTCTGGTTCAACTTGTAATCGCCTATGAACCATTATAAGTCCAAGGTGTGCCCTTTTGTCCACCCTGTTCGTCCAAGGTGCGACCGATTAGTCCAAGAGTTTTTCGGGATGTTTGGGTTTTGCTTTCGCACTGTAAGAGCTGGGTTCAGGCTAGAGCTCGGGAAAGGTCGAAAGCAAACACGATCCCCTAAACCCAGGCAACCCTCGCCGACAAACCCGAAAACCAACCTCCCGATGCCCTTCTGGGCTGCGCAGCGCGCCCTGATTCCTGCAGTTCTTTGTTACTTGTCTGCTCGCCCGGTTCAGTCCAAATAGTTTTCCTTTCTTGCAGTTACGATTCGTTGGCCTGTTGGATGTCTGCAGGAAATCCTGAAGCTTCGTACGTGTTAGATCAGATGTTGAGGCTGTTCAGGGTTTAGGCTTTCGGCTCAGGTCGCAGTGTTACTTGTTGAGCATGATGAGAAGTATGGCAGTAGTGAGAATTACAAGTACTGAAGGATGTGTTAGCAGCGGAAAGACCACCCGAACGAAACCAGCCATTTGTCATGACGTTATCAAGCTTAAGCTCAGAACTCGTAATCCCCAAACCCTAAACCTTGACTCCTTGAATGGCTTGAAATTCGTTATGATGACCATGGAATTCATAGATTCCCTTGTGGCAGTGCCGGGAGATCTTGGCCACCGGGGTGCTTACCCGACTTGATGCGGTCCGAGGCAGGATGTGTTTGTGCAGTTACATTCTGGCTGTGTTCAAATTTCAGAAGGCACGGGTCGGATTCGTTGGGGCGCAGCTTGGTTGTGGCGCAATACTAGTTAGACCAATCCACAAACCACCAAAGCCTTTGGTGGGTTTGCTTTTGTACTTATTCGCCTTATTGCGGCTTCATTAGAGACCCCCACAGGTAGTTCATAATGCATGCACGGGCTTCTTCGCATGTCAAGGCTTTAGCGATCCGTTTGTCATGTTCTACACGTAGGTGGTGCTTAGAGGTAGACCCTAAACCATCCCTAAACCTAAACCCCAAACCCTAAATACCTAAACCCTAAGCCCTAAACCATAAATCCTAAACCTTGAGCCCTAAACCCTAAAGCCCTAAGTCCCATACCGATACCCTGTTCCACACCCGAACCCCCGCCAGAAAATCCAAGATCCCCGCACACCAGAGCCGACAGGTGACGAGATGACCCAAATTCTCCAGGACCTGCAGGGTTTTAGGGCTTCAGGGTGTTAGGGTTATAGGGTCATAGGGCTTATAGGGTTATAGGGTTTGGGGCTTCACGGGGTGTTAGGGTTCGAGGTTCAGGACCTTCTGTGGCTTTGTAGTTCCACTGCAGTTTTAGCATGTAGTGTTTATGGTCTAGACCTGCAGTTGCTGATCGGGTTGCTGATGGACGAGATGATGCATGTGTTTGCCTGTCCTTTGCCCTTATTCTTGCGACTCGTCTTTCTACCCGAGAATGCAGGGTTTTGTTCATCGGCAGAGTCATTTCCGATGGCGCGATCTGTGTTTCCAGAGGTGGCTTGAAACCCAGACCCTTCGTTATGAGCTTAAGCGCAACATCTTTGGACAGAACTGTTGCCATAAAGAGAGACATTGAACCCCGGCCCATTTAATCAATGTAGGCCTTTGTCGCATGATGCTTTCCAGCGGGTTGCCGCACTTCTCCAAGAAGCATATAGACAAACCTGCAACGACCCCACAGAGCCCCTCAGGTCCCGAAGGCTGAATCCCTAAACACCAATGCCAGATGTCTACGGCTGAAGCCGTTTTCTCTCTTGTGCCAGCATGTTAGCAGACAACAGCCGCCAGGCGGGAGAGTGGATCCATGAACAGGGGCTTAGAAGATGGCCGACCATCGTACTCGAGCTCCAATTTGGGCTCTTTGGTCACCGGCAGCGTCAAACTGAAGGCTTCGACACTTTGGGGTGTGCCATTCCTGGCAATCCTTTGAAGATGCGACCTTGGAGGTCCCAGACTGGTGGAGATTCCAACAAAGCTTGTCGCCAACCGTTGGCGCTCGTCACCCTGGTTGCTTTTACGCTGACAGTGCTAAGAGAAAGTTACACTCATGACAGGGCGAGTTGGAAGGGTCGGTGTGTTGATTGGTCGCCAAATTCGATGTCGAACGGAATGGTAGGTTCCTTCTCTGTCGCGGGTGTACGCCCAATGGGCGGCCGCAGCTTCAACAGAAACCACTACACATTAAAACAAAAATACACCAAGACTCCAAAACTCTTAACGCTTAACCCTAAGCCCTGAAATTTTCTAAAAGAAGTTTCCTTTAGAATCAAGATTCCCTAATTTCCCGAACAACCCTGAACTTCTAACCTTAAGTTTGTTTCAAAGTCAGGACTTCACCTGCATCCATGGCGCAGGAGAGTCCGTAGCTCGCAGGCCGATGCCTCAAAACAGAGGTTCTTGCAAGCTACTTTGGGTTTATTGGTTGTTTTTTTTTAATTTTTGTTTTCCGGTTTGACGTTTTGTTATAGGGTTTAGGGTGTGGGGTTTTGGGGGTCAGGGTTTAGGGCTACCAGCACGGTTCTAGAGTTTGGGGTTTACTCTTCATGCGGCTCCAAAGCACCCAAGCATTAGGTACTTGGGTTTTGTATTTGGGGTTAGTAACTGTTAGTTCGGCGAACATATAATGTAGGAGTTTGATGTATGCGGAGGGAGTTTGGAGTTTAGGAACGGGATTCAGTGTTTATAATTATAGGTTAGGCACCTGGGGTTTAGCGTGTTCAGCTTGAGGACTTAAGCCATTTCGGCCCTCTTAGGCCGGGTTGGTGACTGTTTGTCCGAGTAATAGCTTACCTGAGTACCTACTATATTGGTACTACCCAAGCAAGCATTGTTCAGCACGGCTGGCGTTTGCCTTCGGACAGTTTTCGTGCGTGTGTATATTCTCCTCTTGTACATTTCAGATCTTACATAAACAGACTGGCGTCTGTATTCGATGCAGCACTCTTGAATTGTGTTCCTGGTCGGAGTCTGAAGTGGCCAAACCCTCGGCCCTTAACACGAAACCTCATACCCTAAGCCCGAAACCTTCCTAAATCCTGAACAATAAGACCCTGCGAGCCATGAACAACAGCCTGCTTTGCCACACTCTG
This sequence comes from Symbiodinium sp. clade A Y106, assembly GCA_003297005.1. NCBI lineage: Eukaryota > Dinophyceae > Suessiales > Symbiodiniaceae > Symbiodinium > Symbiodinium sp. clade A. The sequence goes on from BGNK01003640.1 coordinate 48,992, forward strand.
CCCGAAGGGTCATACCCTTAGTTTCAGGATCTGTTGTTTCGAACAGTCAGTACCCTGAAAAAGGGGGACAGTCCTATAGGCGTTGCCTGAGGTGGCTTGCGGCCGGCTGCAGAAGTTTCGATGACCTTCGCCAGCGAGAGGACAAGTTGTTTCGAGTCCCTGATCATGTGTATGGTGTGCTCTAGAGCTTAAAAAATGGGTTGTTTTGTTTCAAAGGGTCTTATGGGCCAATAAGGGCTTAAAGGGATTCATGGGCTCTCAGAGGTATTAGGCTAGGTTCTTTAATCATTGAAATTGGGTTTGGGTACGTACTATAACATAGGAAGGAAGTATAATCACAAGTATAAGGGGACCTTTTGCAAAGTATATTCACCCTATCAGCCATCCAAAAACCCTCTAAACCCTCTAAACTCTAGACCCCTAAACCCGAAATCGAGCATTTCAACCCCATTGCTACGGAGACCCGGAGACTCCCCAGTCGCCAAATTAATTGAACAAGACATGGGAGTTTCCGAAATTAGAGCGTACCTTATTTGGGGTCCTTCTAATAAGGATCCTACTATTTAGAGTGCTATACTAGGGTCCCCTGTTTTCGGAAACTCCCAACTCGTTGTCGACTTTAGCACATCGGCTGCAGGCATCGGAGTGAAGGAATGCACCTTGAAGCATATTAGGGGATCAGTTCTATGTTACCTATAGGATCATACCCTACCCCTTTTTTAAGGTACCTACTTTTCTACATAGGAGATCCTGACCATAAAACTAGGTAACCTAAAAAAGGGGTACGGTATGACCCTCTAGGTAAGGTGTGTGTGCTGCATAACTAAGCGGGTTTGGGGTCTTTCGGGGCAATGTGTTCTTTGTTTTGCCGAGCTTTTTGCTTGTTCTTTGCGACATCTGCTATAGTTTACTTACAATGGTTTAAGACACTATCCAAAGCCGTCTACATTCCAGAGTCCGAGTATATAATGATCTGACGAGTCGCAGTTTGGGTTTAAGGTTTCGCCTAGGAGATTTTTTCAGGTTAGGAGCGTAGGGTTTAGGGAGTCTGCAGCCAACCATGCCGAAACTTGAGTGGCCAGCCTTGCAGTTTGACACCGAGAAGGTTGACGATACAAACGGCTTGGCTCGCAGCAATCAGTAGTATTGCTGTCCTGTAAGTCTACGTTGATAGCACAAATACAGTAGTTGTAGTCATTATTCCGGTTCTGGACATTGCACCACCCTACACCTCGACATGGCCACCAAAACCCAACCCTATTGACCCTAACCCTAAACCACCCAACCCTTTTGTAAGGTGGTTGGGCCCAATCCCGGGTGCCTTCGGGTTGGAGTGAAGGAGACGCTTCAATGATTGCCTACACTATTCCTTATAGGCTTCCCTGCGATGCTCAGAATAGCAAAGCTAAAGCCCCAAATCCTAGTCTGATTGCTACAGTAACTAAGGCCCCAAATTCTAATAGGGGCAGAAATGACTTGTATTGACTTGCTGTAAAAAAGGACTGCCCGAAAGAGCAACCTTCATAGTCGGAGTCGTTACACCCTTCGGGTTGAGGTAAGCCTGCAAGGCTCCCAAAACCTGAGGATTGATATGTTGGTCTTTGTGTCCCAAAGAGCAAACTGCATAAGTTTGGTGTTGTTTTCAGCTTTACGGCAAGTGTGGCAGTAAGGGTAAAGCCGGCTGCTTTGTTCATGCAACAGGACGAGCTGGGCCTCACAAGAACGCAAAGGCCGCCGGCCCTCCTTTACGGAGCGACTCGTCGTAGGCTGTAGGCTTTAGGTGCAGTGAGGGCTTTTATAATCATAGAGGAACTCAAGGGTGTAGGGGTTTCGGGCGTCAGGGTCTACCAGTCGAAGGTTTCAGTTTTTGTTGTCGGTTTAGGAGAACGGTGGGCTACTGACTCTGTAGAGCAGCTTCGCTTGATGGCCTGCCGGCTTTGGGGTGTCGGTTTTTTTTTGTCGGTATTTTTGGGTATCTACTTGGAGGTTCATGGGAAATTTAAGTGGGGTGATAAGTGCCCTAGTTTGGATTATTATAACTATAGTTGTCGTACTTTTTGCTCACTTATAACTACCCAGGGAACTCCAAGTAGCAATTTCTTGCGAGGGTTGTAGGCTGAAGGCTAAATACGGTACCACGTGAGGTTCGGGCTGTTGCTAGCCTTCTGTGTCGTTCGCAAGATCAGTTAAACCCGAACATGCTAAACAATCCAAAGCTAAGAACATGCCGCAAAGCCGTCCACCCTTAACCCTAAAGCCCTAAAGCCCCGAACGTTGGGGCAGGCTCGGTCTAAAGTACGTCAGCGATTTCAAGGAGCGCATTCCCCGCGCAGAGGCGAGGAAGTCTTGGAGAGTTTTTATTTGGGGGCGCGAGGTGATTTAGGGTTTAGGGTTTCGAGTTCAGGGAGATTTAGGGTTTAGGGTTCAGGGAGATTTAGGGTTTTGGGGTTCAGGGAGATTTAGGGTTTAGGGCTTCGAGTTCAGGGAGATTTAGGGTTTAGGGTTCAGGGAGATTTAGGGTTTCGAGTTCAGGGAGATTTAGGGTTTAGGGTTCAGGGAGATTTAGGGTTTAGGGTTCAGGGAGATTTAGGGTTTAGGGGTTCAGGGAGAGTTAGGGTTTAGGGTTCAGGGAGATTTAGGGTTTCGAGTTCAGGGAAATTTATTTAGGGTTTAGGGTTCAGGGAGATTTAGGGTTTAGGGTTCAGGGAGATTTAGGGTTTCGAGTTCAGGGAGATTTAGGGTTTAGGGTTCAGGGAGATTTAGGGTTTAGGGTTCAGGGAGATTTAGGATTTAGGGTTCAGGGAGATCTAGGGTTTAGGGTTCAGGGAGATCTAGGGTTTAGGGGTTCAGGGAGATCTAGTTAGGGTTTAGGGTTCACGGAGATTTAGGGTTTCGAGTTCAGGGAGATTTAGGGTTTAGGGTTCAGGGAGAGTTAGGGTTTTAGGGTTCAGGGAGATTTAGGGTTTAGGGTTCAGGGAGATTTAGGGTTTAGGGGTTCAGGGAGAGTTAGGGTTTAGGGAGTTTAGTGCTTATGTGAGGCTGCCGACTTCAAGGTTCAAAGTGCGTGGAAATTGAGTTCGATGCGGGAAATCAGTGTAGCTTGAGCGGACGTTTAGATGATGTTTAGGGTTTAGGGTTTATAAGGTTTAAGGGTTTCTAGAGTTCGTGGGTTCTGGGCTTGAGATTGGGTTCAAAGTAAGCAAGGAGGGTTTTGCAATCAGAGCTTTGCGGGTGGTAGGGTTTTGAACAGCTCATGTCCCACTGTTTATACAGGCTTAGTTTTCTATGTGGACGCAGTCACAGGTGTCATTGTTCATGATTGTTCATGTCGTTCCAGTATAACTCTTCGCCACTTGAGAACAGATCCAGGACCTCAAGCATCATCCTACATTATTCCTGGACACGACCAGACTCGACAGATGATACATCCCCAGACGTCCCCTTCCAGGAATATCGATCCATCCTAGATTTCCTGTTCGGAGGCTGTGCGAATCGTGGACGCTGTTTCCGCAGCAGCCGACAGAGCATATGGCATTAACAAGGCACAGCCATGGCCGGCAGGTTTGGACAAGTTTCTGTGCAGGGGCACGTTTGTACTTTGAGAGATGGACCTCGACTGCAAGGAACTTTGTTGCTCCTTTTTCCTTGTTCTGGATCTCTCTACATAAAAAAGGCCACGCCCGGGACAGCAGCGATGCACTAAGCAATCAGGGCCGTTGGTGGCTCGTCATTCTCTGTTATGTAGTGCAGCTTGTACTTTCCGACCATCTGGCAGGTAGAGATCACACCCTGCGGGTCCATGCGACGAGGTGCGGACCGTTTGCCTGCAAACGACTTGTGATAAAAAGCCTATTGGGCTCTCTGGATAACTACGGATGTCGGCACCCAGATTTGGTCGGCGTGGTAATGGGTTCTCTGGAGAACTGTAAGCTTTCATCCTAACCAGACATGTTTGTTGGTTGGTGGACTTGTTCGTTTGTTTGCATGCTTGCTTGCTTGTTTGTTTGCTTGCTTGCTTGCTTGTTTGTGTGAGTGTGTGTGTGTGTTTGGTTGTCTGTTGGGTGAATTGGGTGTTTGTTTGTTGCAACCGCTTGCAGGATGCTTTCTACTAGTTACTAATCGATCGGTTTGTTGCATTCTGACAGATTACTGACGCAGTATTATCTAATAGATTACGCCCCTGAACTCCTGAACCCTTGAGAAAGAAGCATGGGCCAGGCTTTATGGGAACGGCGGCTTCTCTCTCCTTCAAGCATGATGTTCGTTCCTGCTGTGGTGTTGATGATGGTGCCTGTAGGATCTGTAGGGAAGCAATGGGTTTGATGTATAGGTGGTTGTCAATATTAGGGTCCCCTTTTGGGTCCTTCTTATAATACGGCACCTATTTAGGGTACCCAAAAAGGGACCCTAATTTTCAACCCCCGTATGTCTAGTCCAGGGTTGTCCGATGCACCGACTGTGTTGGCAGGAGCCCAGACAATGTCGGACGTCGATATCGTGTTGGCCCCTCGCGAAGGATGCGTGCTTGCTGAAGGTCCTCTCGGCTGAGCTTAAATCCAGAAACCCTGACCGTTACAATGGATCAACCTAATCACACCAAAACCCAAAGCCACAAACCCTAAATTGACCTCAACCCCTTAACCCCAGCACCCTATCAACCTAAATACCCAACTCACCTCGAGGCAAAAACCCAACGCTATGCCGGTCGATACTGCTCCACTGGTACTCTATGTATACATGTACATGCACATTCGAACCTCTCTCTCTATATCTAATATATGTATGCATACACGCATATTTACATATGTACCTAGAAGACCCGGATGAGTGGGGCCCTGTGAGGTCTAAAGCCATTGCTTGCCGAACTCCAGGCCGCTGGCCAACTGAAGGAGCTCGTGGGTTTGGGTTATTGAAAGGATTGTAAGGTTCAATACGGGTCCTATACCGGTATCATAAGAGTTTCATGAGGAAGGGTGCAATACAGGCTCCATAGAGTTTTATGAGGATTATCGGGTTTAGGGCCTTTAGGATCAGGTCTCCCCCTAGCCCTCAGGCTCTTTGTACTTGTGCAGTGTATGCTTAAAGCCCTAAAGCATCTATATAGGAACGTCTTGAAGGCCTAAAATATGTACTACACGAGTACATGGAACCTCGGACCCCAAACCCCTAAAGGAACGCGTAACATTGGGCTCCTCATTTCCCTTGGGTTTCTGGTCAGGGCTTATGGGCTTTATAGGGCGCAGGGTTTACGATTTGGTTCAAGCTTCTCAATTTCCGTGGGGTTTGAGGTTGGGGCAGGGCCTTCAGGATTTAGGGTATGTGTTCCCGGTGTGTCTGCACTTAACTTTGCCCTGTTCTTTAAATGAAAATGAAGAAGGGACATTGCCTAGACCCCGAAGCCTAAACGAAACCCCGAAGCCTAAACGCCTAAACCATCCTAAACCCTAAACCCTACAAGCAAAGCGTTCTCTCAAAGCTGATTCTTCGAAGGAGGAGCTGGGTGGCCACGCTCCAAATTCTCCTTGGGAGGCCGCTTAAACAGACGCACTAAAGGCAACCATTTGCTTGAGAAGTGAGAAAAACCAGTCTTGTGAGGGCCTAATATGGTTTCAAGAACTGAGCTTTGGGGTTAGGTTTTCAAAATCTAAGTTTGGCGAGCAGGGCGGCTGAGGTGTTCGGATGTATACGCGTTTGTGTCGAGCCACCGAAATCTCAATCCCTCAACCCTAAGCCCCAACCGGAGCCGCACAAGTCACTTTGGCCCATGGCTTTTTGAAGTTCGCGGCCCCCCTCGGACTACTCTGCATCGCCGCATCTTGTCCGGGTCGACGTATGTAAGCCTGTTACTAGGCCGTTCCCTGGAGGCCCAATTCCGTGCATGGTCGGCTATCGTCTTTGGGCCCTCCTGTATTGTTAGGTGGGCTTCGGCACCTCGTTTGAACCATGCCTATGCACAAATACAACTTGCTTTAACCCGCAACCTTGATGAAGGTGTCCGTTTTTTGGAGTTGGGCTCCTCGGCATCAGGGCTTGCCCTCTGATCCCTAACCCCAAAACCTTATACCCTAAAGAAGCGGCCCTAGAGCCTCCACTATAGAGGCGCTCCTCGGGGCTGGACATCCTTCGAAGTCGACGCAGACAAGCAGAAGGGTAAGCAAAGCTAAGACGAAAGCCTCAAAGCTGAAGCCATAACGTGTTGTGCTTGAGAGCCTTAAGGTTGTGCTTGCAGCTGCCCTGTGGGAAATTGCTCGCACAGCCGATCTCAGCTGCCGAACGCAATGCCAAAGTTTTACAAGAGTTGTACGCTAATGTAGGCCCTGATTAATGAAGCACTCTCCCGCAACAAGGATTTCAGAGACCTGCCACTAGGGTAAGCCCTTAAAAGGGCAGGCGAATGGAAGCATGGGCTCATCTTAAAAATCGCCCAAACCCTTGTATAAAACCTAGACCCTAAATCTTTAACCCTAAAACCTAAACACTAAACGTTTAAACCCTAAACCTTAAACCCTATGCCCCAAACCCTAGCCCACAGGGCCCAAGTACTCCTTATTATGGAACTTTAGAGCCTGTTTAGGTATCAAAAACCATAAACAAGGACTACTTGGACCTGTAGGGTCTATAAGCCCTATAAGCTCTGTAAATCCTTTAAACCTGAACCCTAATCCCTAAACCTCAAACTCCTAAACCCTAAAAACTCTAATTAATCCCTCAACCCCAAACTCCTAAATCCTAAACCCTAAATTCCTAAACGCCAAACTCCTAAACCCTAAATTCCGAAATTCCTAAACCCTAGCTTGAAGCCCGGACCCTAACCAAACCTTTCTTGGCGCGAGGACGGCGAGGAGACCTTCCTCGGGGTCTTTCGTCTCACGGAGGAGGGGGCCCTCCACAGGCCAGGCTTAGGGCCACTTACTAAGTCCCATGATCCTCCAAGTAAGGGTATAGGACCAGGGTTGACAGGATATTGGCAGCTTTGCATCTTGGATCCGTCATTTTGGATTTTGTGGACAGGAGAAACCGACTATCCTCCTGTCCTCGTAATCACCAAGCAGTTCGTGTCCGGACGCTCGCTCAAAGAAGGTGACGATTGTCTTCACCATGGTCATCAATTAATTGTGCATGCTCTTAGCCGGGAGCTGGTAGAATTGCCAACAAGCCCCAAGCCCTCTGATCCCAAGTGCAGGCGGGTTGATCTCATCCTGTGCCAACGCGCCCATCGTCCCCTGGTCCTGCTCAACTGGACTGCCCATTTGAGGGTGACGGATTGTGGCCTAGCACACACGCATTTGGGTTAAAGGGTACTGCATGGTCAACCTTGCTGCAACCTAAAACCCTTAAGATGCCACCCGAATACTTAATTACCAATAATGTAGGAACCTGATTAAGAAACCCTGGGCCTTAACCCCAGAATAGTAGGATGCATATAAGGAACCCTAGTAAAGGCCCAAGGTTTCTTAATCAGGTTCCTACATTACTATTGTTCCTTACGGGTTCTTTAGCAATGCAAGATTAATAGTACAGGCACCCAAACCAGTCACCCAAACCCTTTTCTAATTACTAAGGCCCCTGTACTAGTTCGTCCTCTAGCTTCAGATCGGTGGTGGTGACTGAGCTTCTAGATGTCCTTGTATAAGCTGGAGAATCATGAAACCCATATGATCAAGACCCTTAAGCCTTAAACCCTGTAGTACAGGGGTCCGCGTAAGCAGACAGACTTTTCTCCCTTGTGGTCCCCGATAGAAGTCCGATACACACAAATTGAGGCCCCTATCTCAAACCCAGCCCAGCACAAAATCCGTAGAAGCCTTATGCACGACCCAGAGCTCCCCAAACCCTTAACCCCAGACTCAATCCTATGCCCCTATGCCGCAAGAGTTGCCTACATCATCATCCCGAAAACCCTGAAGTCCGAAAGCCCGAAGATCTTTGAGATCTTGTTTAGGCCACCGAAAATTTAGATTCAAGGCCCAGGCTTAGCTTAGGTTCCTGTCCTGCAGGACCGGATCCGGCCTCTTCTTAAGGGAGCTGCATCGCCTGGCCAGTTACAAGGGCGCCACGGTCTGCGCTTGGGGTGCCGTCTTAGGGTTCAGAGTTTGGGGGTTCTTAGAAACAAGGGTAAGGCGCTACATTTAATTAAGGGGTCATAAGCTGCTATTCTATAGGGTTTGGGAGAGCCCGGGGTGCTGGCTTCGACGGAAATAATTTGTAGAGCTCATATAGTATCCAGTCCCTTATAGTACCCTGGAACCCCAAAAAATTCAGACTCCCTGTAGTATCCTTTTAGATCCCTGAACAATAGTACCCTTGAACACGAAAGCTAGCCGAGGCCTGAAGATCAGCCCCACGCAGCTGCTAGCACGAGCGTCTCAGGGCGCCGTGGCGGTGCCGGTGACTGCGGAGGAACTTTGGGTTTAGGGTTTCGGGTTTAGGGTTTCTAGAGTCTTTAGGGTTTAGGCCCGTGGCGGTGGAGGAACTTAAGGGACGTATCCTTATGCGCTCCAAGGGCTGTTTTTTGTAGTCATTCTAGGACTAGAGGCTGATAGTGGCAAGGAAAGGCGGAAGGGAGGAAGGAGGTAACATGAAATCCTAAAGCGCCAAAGTGCTTGTTTGGTCTACATCGCATCCTTGTAACCAGGAGACATCTTGAACCTGACAGCAGAGCCTTGTGAATGAAGCCTTACATTAATTCCACAACGGCCTGCAAGCTGCCGTGAAGCCTTATACCGAAACCCTCCGCACCCACGAACACCCTAACGCCAAAGCCCCTGCTAAAGCCAAACACCGACTAAAACACCTTCAAACCCTCTGAAACCCTATATCCTAAACCCTGAAAGCCCTAAGCCGCCCAAAAAAACATCCCTCGACAGTGAAACCCCAGAGAGCTGCCTTGGAAGAACCTTTGCGAAGGAAGATGTCTTTGAGATGCTGGGCCTTCCCTACCGACCGCCTCCCGAGAGGGAGCCCCCCGGAAAGCAAGATAAGACGACTTCAGGATTTGTGGCTTTGACTTAGGGTTTAGTGGCTTAGGGTTTAGGGGTTCCGAGTTCAGGGTTTAGGAGTTTAGGGTTTTGGGCGTTTAGGGTTTAGGAGTGTAGAAGTTCTGGGCTTTTAGGGTTCAGGGTTGAAGGCACACATCCCAAACTCCCTAAACCTTGAACCTAAACAGACCTGCTGATCTGAGGTTGGACGACAGCCTTATGCGCTTCGTTCAGGCCTCCCGTCCAGGGGGACCTGCCCTGAAAAGGCAGAAAAGCGAGCCCCTTGGCAGGTTCCTTTAAAGGGGTCTATAAGGGCTACTATAAGGGATTTATAAGGGTACTATAATGAGGGTGACGAGTGACGAGAGCCGCAGTGCCTGCTCCTGCAAACCTTTAATGTAGGAACCTGATTAAGAAACCTTGCGCCTTATTAGGGTTCCTTATATGAATGAATCCTATCCTACTATTTTGGGGGTTGTAGGCCCAGGGTTTCTTAATCAGGTTCCTACATCATAATTAGGGGACTTGTATCATGTAGGGTTTAGGGTTTCGTGTTTAGGGGTTTAGGGTTCGGGTTCTATTAAGAGTGTAGCGTTAAGGGGTTTAGGGGGTCTAGGGTTAGAGGGTTTAGGGTAGTATCTACAATTCTCCAAGCCCTAAGGGCGCATGTACTCGTAGAGTATAGACTGTTGCCTTGACATCGTCCCAAGATGGATGCATTAGGGCCAAAAGTATATAATTCATGGGTGCATGGACCCTTCGGGAAGGGCTATTTGCATCTGCATCTTTGTAGATATATCCTCATCCCTATCCATGCCCACATCCCTGTAAGCCCTAAACCCAGCCCCTTACATCGTGAGTAGGATCCTGTCTAGAAGAAGCTTCACTCTGTACATCCTATTTCCACCCCCTAAACCGTGAAAGCCTACACAAAGGAGCACATCCTCACAAGCGGCCTCTGCTGCGGCAAGTGCTTCGCAGCTTCTGTGCCTGGAGATCAGCGAGGATGAGGGTTAGGTGTTCAGGGCGGTTCAGGGTTCACTATTTAGGGTGTAGGGCTTGGTATCTATAGGGTTGAAGGTTTTGGTTTAGAGTTTGGTGTCAGGGGTGAGGGAGGATGAGGGCACGGCCTAAACCAGTCTCCGATACAGTTCTATGTGTGTGAGTCATTGTACTATAGTTTTGTTCAGACCCCAAAGGGCCAATGTGGAGCAAACTGCAGAATCTGACGCAGTTCTTGTTTTAGGTAGACATTCAGGACATGCTTGCAACACCTTGCTTTATTGGATCTATCTTACTGAGGCACAATTTCCAGAGGGATTTAAGCGCCGACTCTATTCCCTAAACCCTAAACCCTGTGACGCTCGAACTGCCGAGACCATAGTCCATCTCGAAGCCTCATACCTAAATCTGAGGCTATAGAGCAGCTAGTTTTTGGATGTAGGGCTTGGGGTTTCGCAGTCCGTTTACCTCAAGGAGTTTGGGGTCCAGATTCACAGGCTTTCTAGTGCTCCTGAGCTGAACTTAGGGGGTTTAAACGGGCATCTGGAGTTTCAGGTTCGCCATGATCAGAGAGCTTGGTTCTAGTTTGTGTAGCGCCATGGAGACCGTGACCTGTCCATGCTACCAACGCCTGCATTCACATCCGAGTTATCGTTCGCCCTTCTCTCGCCATAATTCGCCTACATGTGCCCACTCGCTGCACTGCAGCTCTGCTTCGGCAGAGAAAGCCTCCACATCTGGTTGCCGGTGCAGAGTTCCCCAAGGGATCTTGCATTCACCGTGTGTGGCTGCCAGTGAAGTATCTCAAGTTGCAGAGGACCCCAGTCTCCTAGATTAGGGACCCCTATTTCTGCTTACGTGCTTTTTCGGGGCCCTACTAGACTGCACCCACCGGCCACAGTTAAGTTCGATGACCCACAATCAAGGAGGTGTTTATACGTTCGTATCGCCACGACTGCAAAGCATATGGCGATCATTCCCACCCCTGAGGGTCCAAGTACCCACCTGGTAGGGTTTTAGGTTCATTTAAGGTATCCAGAACCATTCAGAGTCCAGCATTCCTAAGGGTCCATGTACTCATATAGTATATACTTTGGCTTCAAAGTAGTCAATCTTAGGGTACTTTCAGGGCCAAAGTATCTACTATATGGGTCCATGGACCCTTAAGGCTTAAGGATGTTGGGATCCGACACCATGCTAGTTGGGCGCTTTGACCCTCGATCTCCTCAGAATAACACTCTGGCATCATTTCCCTAAGGCTCCATGTGCAGAAAAAGCATATACTTAAGCCTAAAGGCGTACCTATATAGACACCCCTTCGAGGCTTAAGTATATACTGTATAACCCTTAACCCTAAACCCCGAAACCCGATACCCTAAACCCGAAGCCCTAAACCCTAAACCCCGAAACCCTATACTATATAGGTACAAGAAGCCTTCCGGTTTGGGTACTTGGACCCTCTTGGAGATTGGCTCTTGTGACATCGTTTCAAGGGTGGCTCGGAGCCAGTCCGCAAAAAGGCTCTCGCTGCATGCAGCCGCCTCCAGGGCTTCGGAGACTTATAGGGTGTGGGGGTTTAGGCATCTAGGGCTTTAGGGCAGAGGCCCAAAGGGTGCAACCGGTGGGGAGTACTCACCCAAGCCATCCGGTCCCTTTTGGACTGAATGCGAGCTTCAGTTTCGGTGTCCCCACAAGTTGCCCCACAGTACAGCAGTAAGATGCCGTCACACACCCGTCCTGAATCAGTGGCCAGCAGCAATACATTCTACAAGGCTTTTGGGACCTGCATTCTGTTTCGGGCTTCGGCAACGCAGTTTTGGTTTCCACGGTGCTCGCGGCTCCATGCGGTCACCAGAAGATGACGATTGAATCTTTCGTGCAACTGTCACTCATGTAGTTACGTTTATGTGCTACTGCTACTGCTACGACACCGTCCACGAGTACGGCTACGAAAATTACGAAAACCACTGCAGTACGACTACGAAAACACATCTTTTACAGTCTGTGTGTCCTCTGGTTCGCAGTGTTGCTCGTGTGTTTGTCGGAACATATTCGTTAAGGTTTTTTGTTTTATGGTCATACACATCGAGGAAATCGGCCTTCACTTGAAATGCAGAAACGCAAAAGCCCCTCTAAACCACGAGAGGCTAAACCATGAAACCCTAAACCCTGAGTATTCAAAGCCTGAAGCTTAGCTTGATTAAATCTGGAGATCCCAAGAATTTGCAGAAGGCTTGTAAGCCGTGACGCTCAGGCGTCAACTGCACCGGCACCCGCACCAACGGAGTCTCCAAGAATGGCTCCAAGGCAGACGGATGACGGGCTTGATTCTAGAAAGCGGTGACCGAGTGGTCCTTAGGAGTCAGTTTCAGTTTTTAACAAAGAGCTATGCATGTCTTGAGCTTTCGAGATTGGGTGTGATTGGTTCAGCACTTACTACATACTTGCAGGGAGGCTTTTTGGATTTCCTATATGTAGGTTATGCTTAGATGAACCCTATGGAGTCATCTGTCCTTCAATTTCTAGGCCACTAACCCACTGTTCAAGTAAGTGGAGCCTTAAAGCTAGGGATCATTTGGATTCCTCGTAGGCCACCAATTGACTTCAAAGTCCCGGGAGCCCTTGGCCGAATTTTTGGGTGGCAGAGGACTCACGGAGGCAAAACCACAAGGGTCCATGTACCATGCTTTGGCTTTAAGGTCGTCCCTATTTATAGGTACTTTGGGGCCAAAGTATATGCTATTGGGACCCTTAGGGAACGAGAAGCCCAATCACTCACAGCCTGGCAGATTGCCAAAGATACAGAGCTGGTCAAGTGATGATAATGATTTCTTATAGCTCTAGTCCGCAAAGTAGTAGCATAGTATCACTTGTACCCCACAGTCAGGCTGATCTAGTGTTAGGAAAGGCTTCCGCTAGGATGGTAAATCACCAAACCGAGTAGACAACTGACGCATAATGTCGTGAGCAGCCACGCAGAGGGCGCAACGACACACTGCAGTGGAAGGGCCGCGACCTTACAGGGACTGTTGAAGCTCGGGGCGTGCCAGGGTCTCGTATTCCTCATTAAGACGTGATTAGGGGTTGCAATCAGGGTATAGATTTGGGGTCGAGGTGGCATGTAACGAATTATGCGGCGCTTCAAGGTTTACATCCTTCGATGTGCGGTTTGTGTTAGTGTTTCTTGGCTTCGAGTTGGACCAGGAACCTTTGCTGGGCTTCGTTAAGGCATGCAGCTACATAGTGGTGCTGTGACGGAAGCATTCAATCTTGGGAACACGTGTGACAGTGGTGATGGCGGTGTAGATATTGTCGATGTTGCTCGTGTTTCTCATGCGTTTGGAAAGACAAGTGACAAGTTGTATTGATGACGATGGTGGCGATAAGCATAGTTCTGACGACCGCTGGAGCAGAAGAGCACGGTGATGTCGGCACAAATGATATTATTGGTCTTCAGGTCACGAGAAAGGAACGAGCCGCCCTCCCTTCTCAGCCTGTTGTACTAGCAGTGACAGTAGCACTGGCAGCGTCAAGTATCGTTGGCACGGTGGTCGGAGTTTGGGGGCGTTGTGGTGGAGGTTCTGGTCGTCGTCGTTGGGTTCGCGGTTCGAGCATGGGCCTGCAGTGCCCTCTTTGGGGTTCAGCTTCAGCACTTCGGTCACCATAAGGCTCAACCCTGAAAAAGGAAACCCCGAAATCCCTAAGCAAATCGAGACTAGACCTGTTGGCGAGGCTTCCGGAAGGTACCGCCCAGCAGATGAAGGCCCCAGCCCAGCGCCGCTTCGGGTTCAGTGTTCCGCCTGAGGGGTTAGGGTTGAGGGTTCTGTGTTTAGGGTTTTGGGTGTCTTAAGTTGTAAGCAAATATGGTTCAGTAAGGTTTCAGGGTTTAGGGCTACCCGCTGGGAGTCTACATAATTAGTTGGTTCTGTAAGGGGCCTGTGTGTGTTTACAGACAATTGTAACAATGGTTTAGGTGTTCTGATTAGGATCGCCTCTTGTTGTCCCTATGTGTGCATGTTTTACCATGTTGTAGCATAGTACAAGAGTTCGATAAGTTTCCAGCGCTTAGGTTTGGGTTTAGGGTCACTCCGGAGCGTTCTCAGACTCCGAGACAGTGAGCCTTCGATCCTGAAGACGAGGCCGTATACGCCTTGAACAAGTGACCAGGTTCAGAGCTTTTCTCCCATCTTGCAACCCTGAAACTAAGCCCGAAACCGGAGTTTCATAGGCAGTGGCAACCTTTGTTTAAGGACCCTTGTGCTAAAGGTACCCTACATGTAAGAACCCCCCCTTCCCGTCCTAGATCCGGACGAAGCCTTGATTCTCAAACCTGGCTCGAACAATCGAGGGTCTGATTCTTGAGGGTTTAGAGCTTTAGGGTTTAGGGTTTAGGGCAGTTGGGTAATGCAATTTTTCCTGGGGTATGTGACAATGCCTGAGCGCTGCGCGAAGCCCGGGACAAGGGAATCCTACGTACACACTGAACCCCCTAAACCCCTAATCCCTAAACCCCTGAACCTGAACCTGCACACCCCTAACCCCTAAAGCCCTGAACCCTAAACCCCTGAACCCAAAAACAGCATCCATCCGCAGGCACTGAAGGAGGCCACGAAGGCCTACAACAGAGCACACCATGAAGCACATCGCCTTGGCAAGGCCGGCTTTGCTTCAAAAACAGAAGCCTTAAGGGCCTAAAATATATAGAAGCCTTAAGGGCCTACATAAATAGCAATATTGTTAGTCTCTATGGGCTTGAGTTTCTTAAGGCCCCTACTATGCCGGAAGTAGGGCTTTAGAGTCCGTGGACTGCAGCTCAGGGTACATGGGGTAGGGCATGGGGTTGAGGGTTCGCGGACAGCCAGTGCAACCATGACTACGTCGACTACGACGACTACTACAACTACTGCTACCCGCATTACTGTTAGCCCCGAGCACTAGCCCCGCACCAGCACTACCACCTGCACTCCCACTCCCATGCAGCCACGGTTACGACTACTCACTCCTGCTTACTACGACCATCACCTTCACCACAACGGCTACATCCACCATCATCACTCTACTCACGCCTCCACCGTTCTATGTAAATGATGCGCTGATGATGACGAAGCGGCAGATCTTGGCTGTGGAGCTGGGCTTGATACAGGGCAAGTGCGCAAACCTTGGAGCATCGGGGCCTTGAGATGAAGCTTGCACCGAATACGAGCTTGCACGCAGTTGTCTCAAAAGTAACGAGCAACGTCAGACATCCTTTGATGTCTGCTGTTTGCAGCTGTATGAAGCTTCGATAACTTGCCTGCAGGATGACACAGCAGTGACGGGGAATTGGAGTGGCTGAGGCGTTTAGGCGTCCATGCAGACCGACAAACTTGACGATCGCTGAGAGGCAGCTTGTGTTGGTCTTAGTTGCTCCGCGCAGCTTTCGCTTGCAATCATGTCACCACCAGCCGGATGTTTGACGTTCTGCCGTGCTTGTCTGACCAATGGTGTTCCAGACTTCTCTGCCTTGAGTGCGGCNGCCATTGTGACTTGTGGCTTGAAATGTTCCGACAAACCTTCTTGACGAAGCAAGGATTGCAAAAAATCCTGGATTACGAAGATCGATTCGAAGAATTGTCGTTCCAGCTTCGCCAACTTTGTGGGTGAGCCTTGGACCAGGTAAAACGTGCGATCTGTCCTTTCCCTGTCGGGTTTTCGAGCTGTGCCCGGAAGCAGACTAAGTGGGGGTTCCGTTGCCGGACATTAAGTTCAAGGTAGTCTTCGCTCCGTTTCTGCTTGGATGCCTTGGTTGCTTTGGCTCCTGACGGCTGCTGCTGCCCGCAGGATGACACAGCAGTGACGGGGAATTGGAGTGGCTGAGGCGTTTAGGCGTCCATGCAGACCGACAAACTTGACGATCGCTGAGAGGCNGCTTTGGCTCCTGACGGCTGCTGCTGCCCGCAGGATGACACAGCAGTGACGGGGAATTGGAGTGGCTGAGGCGTTTAGGCGTCCATGCAGACCGACAAACTTGACGATCGCTGAGAGGCCGCTTGTGTTGTGTGGTAATCGTAGACTGTTGCAGTTGTCGTCAGTCCTGCTTTATTTGGCAAGTGTTGAGTGCCAGATTATGCCATGCATTGGCAGCACGTCTTGTTTGCGGGTGTTTTCGGGCTTGCACTGGACCGTGAATTCTCGCCTGTGGTTTGCCACAGCCTCGGGTTTTGCGTAATGATTGGTCTTACGCATGTGGGTTGTGATTTTCTGGGGTGCCGCAACATGAAATGAAACATTGCTGCAGGATGAAGCCAGTGACGGGGAATTGGAGTGCTGAGGTGTTGCCTTACAGCGCCCGTGGAGACCACAAACTTGACGATCGCTGAGAGGTGGTAACCGAAAACATATGCATCGGAGAATGATGTAGTCCTTTCGCACTGTCGGCTTGCCACATTCGAATTTGCTGAATCCTGAATAAACCCAAAACTAAACCATAAAACTCCGATGCCCCATAACTGTCTCTTTAATGCTAAGCTTGGTTCCGCGACAGCTTGGGATCTGTGTTCAGCCCTCACAAAAGCCCTCAAGCCAGAGACCCCAATGCCCTTAATTAGAAATACGACTGCTATTATAGAAGGGGGGGGGGGGTAAGTATGTCATCATTTAGCGTGATATATTATATTCCTTGCTCGCTGGGTAGTGTTGCACAGCGTGGGGCATGCCGCATTCTTGGCTGGTCGGGCATTTCGGTGTCTCCCTGTCCTGGAATTGTGGTGTGACGTTCATGGACTGTTGCGAACGGATGTTGTCATAAGCTCTGCCCGCAGGATGAAACCAGTGACGGGGAATTGGAGTGCTGAGGCGTTGCCTTAAGGTGCCAATGCAGACCGACAGACTGGACGATCGCTGAGAGGCAATTTGCCACTTGTCTTGCTGCCTCTGTCGAAACCGAACCCCAAAACCCTATAGAACCTAAACACAAAACCTTAGACCCTGCGCAACAAACCCAAAATTCGAGTATGATGCTGTCGAGACTTCCTTCGAAGCCTCCAGAAGCAGCAAATAGAAAAGCAGGTGTTAAGATGCCGCGATGCCTCGGTAGCAAGAACAGGGTTTGGGTAAAATGAAAGCAATGACCGGCGACAACGGCAGCAAACGCGAAGGAAAGGCAAACAACAATCATTCTCAGTAATGCTATACGAACAGTCACATACTAGCAGGGCCCTCGCAATTGAAATCACACTTCACATCATCACATAACCTCTGAAGGTTCGCCACAGTTGTTCGTTCCTCTCAAACCCATCTCACATATGCCTTCAAGCCCTATATACATATATATATATATATATGTACATGTATGTATGTGTATGTGTATGTATGTATGTATGTATGTACGTATGCAGGTATGTAGGTATGTAAGTATAGGTAGGCAGATAGCTAGGTAGGTAGGTGTGCACGTATGTACGCATGTATGTCTGTGTATGTATGTATATGCGTATATATGTATATGTACGTTTGTATGTACTAAGCCAGTTGAACATTTTCGGACATCCTCCAGGTGAAAAAATAAAATGTACTATATCCGCTCGTGCTAGATGAAGGTGTCGCGTACTGACTAAGATGAACATTACCCTGCCTCCTTTGTTTGGTTGGTTGGTGTCGGAAGAACCAAACCCCTCATAAATCCTAAACCCTAAGCTCCCGTTAACTCTAATCCTTAAACCCTATAAACCTTAAACCCTAAGCCCCCATTAGCCCTAAACCATCATTATCCTTCCAACCGCCGTGCAGCTCCTGGATGTGAACTTGGAGGAGATCTCAGAGGTGGAGGCGAAGGTGCCATTCCTTCAGGGCCCATGTCCAAACATTGAGGGTCCACGGGTTCCTTTAATGGCTCCTTTATAAGGGTTTGGCGATTTTTAAGGGTCTATGTACTCAAGGAGTGTATACTTTGGCCTACTTTGGCCCGGCAAGTACCTATAGAGCGACTACTGTGAGACCAAAGTATATGCTATTTGGGTACATGGACCCTTAGGGAAATGTGTGCTGAGGCATTTAAACTTAAGGAGATTCTGTACTGATTGTCTCAGGTTTCCTATCAGGGTGACGGCTAGTGTATGGTGTAGGCTTCAAAGTTTAGAGTTAGGGTTCCGGGTTTGAGGTGCGGCTTAAGGTTTTCTTTGAGGGCTCCTTTAGAAGGATCCCTACAAGTGTTCCTTGAAGGGCCGTTTGAGAGTACCCTTGGTTCGCGTTGTGTAAGATCCCATAAAGGTACTATGATTTGTTTGGCAGGATTCCTGTGATAAGTATCCGCGTCTATTGTCGGGTGCCGTGTTTTTTGAAACTTGCAAATATCCGTCAGGCCCAGTAGTTGCTGTACTATACCTATATGAGGTTTGTAAAGAGGGCCCAAGGACAGCAACCACTGCTTCGACGCTGCCCTAAACCCTGAACCCTAAACCCCAGATAGATTGCGAGTTTGGTCTGGCACTTGCATTGACGAGAAGCCCGTAGATGTGGTTTCCTTACAGGCAGAGTATATGCAGAGTTTAGGGTTTCCGGCGCACTCTGGAATGAAAAGCCTACTACCTTTCATGAGCTATCATATCGTACTTAGACATAATTTCGTGAGGGCAGGGACCCACTATGCAGTTACCTACTATGTAGGGAAGCTAGCAACCCACAACAGTTGCCAGGTGATGCTTCACGCACAGCAGCTGGGCTACAACAAGAAGCAGGCTCCAGCACCAAGCCACGCATACCATAGCTTGGTGGCTACATCTTGTGGATTCTTGATAGTGGCTGGTGTATAGTTGAGGCAATGGCACTGTGCACCCTGACCCGACGGAGGTTTCGAGATCAGGGTATAATTACGTGTGATGATGATTTGCGGGTTTCTTCCTTGCAGCAATGTTGCATCGGTCATCCGTCTGCATGGACATGGCCTTAGTACCTCACAGATTGAAACCCCGAAATCTTAAACCTTCTTCCCTAGCCAATGGGCTAAGTCCTAACCCCTCCATTGGCAAACCCTGAACCCCCAAATCCCAAACCTCCAGCGCCTAACCCATCAACTCGGACGCTCAGTCTTAAGCCGCATTTAGGGGCCAGAATGATACGTACCTCTCCCAGACCCCAAAGCTGCAGCACTTCGTTTATGGTTGAGGGTTTAGGGTTGGGGGCTTCTTTGTCTTATGTCCGATCGTAAAAAAAGGTCATCCGTGAAAAGACACTACACTTCCGTGTCTAGGCGGGGGTTCCTGATGAATACTTACTTACAGTACAACGCACCCCAAACGCCTCTTCAAGTTTCTCTCCTTAAACCCTAAACCTTAAACCACAACCCTGGGCCTTAACTCTAAACCCTACCTTAACCCTGAAGAACCTTCCTTTTTAGGGTTCCTTATTATGATTTCCTTATATGGCAGTGAGTCAAAACCTTCTGGTATGTAACAGGGCCGGGGCGCCCCTCGCGTGACAAAGTATGTAACAAGAGCGGGTTTTTGCGACAAGGCTGGCGCGACAAGGGGCGCGACAAGGTCCATCATATATTCATATATTAGCGGCCGTCAATATTATCGAAGAGCAGAGTTAGTCTACGGCGGACATGAGATAAGCATAAATCGAGTTTTGATCTGCAGAACGATAGGGGACACGAGAAAAACGATAACGCAGTTATGNAGCGGCCGTCAATATTATCGAAGAGCAGAGTTAGTCTACGGCGGACATGAGATAAGCATAAATCGAGTTTTGATCTGCAGAACGATAGGGGACACGAGAAAAACGATAACGCAGTTATGCATGCCAGAGCATTGAGTTGAACTTCCAGAAGAGCTAACCGTGACTACAGAGAGCACGATTACTGCTTCTGCTACGACGACGACGACTACGACTGCTGCTGCTGCTACTACTATCACTATTTCGATTGCTACTGCATGTTGCTGCTGCTGCTCGAGTTGCTGCTGCTACTATTGCTACTACGGCTACTACTGCTACTGCTACCGGCTACTGCACCTGCTACAACTACGGCTGCTGCTGCTGCTGGTGGTGCTGCTACTACTGCTACTGCTGCTACTGCTACTGCTACTGCTACTATTAACCGCTAGTGGTCGTACTACTGCTGCTGCTACCACTACCGCTGCCGCTGCCACTACCAGATTGCGCTTGCGACTGCTACTACTACTACTACTACTACNGCTACTGCTACTGCTACTATTAACCGCTAGTGGTCGTACTACTGCTGCTGCTACCACTACCGCTGCCGCTGCCACTACCAGATTGCGCTTGCGACTGCTACTACTACTACTACTACTACAACTACAACTGCTACTACTAGAAGCCGGAAAGTTGGAACGTGTCCACAGGAGCAAATTGGCCCCAAGCCACAGGTTCCAACTTTTATCTCGGAGGCTAAAGTTGGAACATGGTCAGAAACCCGCCAAAGGGAAAGTTGGAACCTGTATTGCAGAGAGACAGGAACTGCAATTATTACGACCGCTCCAGTATTGCAGAGAAAGAGAAACTACAATTGCTACGACCGCTCCAGTGCTGCAAACAGCAAGAAACTGCAGCAATCACCCCAGCATGGCAGAG